>JAPYZC010004518.1:0-18680 GCA_030522665.1 Ichneumoninae sp. A BG-2022a | reverse complement strand
ATGTTGCTCACTTCATATCCGATGCGTCCGATCATGCGCAGCGTTGCGCGGCCGCTTGTTACAATTGACCCGTGTTACTTTTGTCCCCGGTCTCCCCTGAATAGCCGCTTTTCGTGGTTCAAAAAGTCTACCCAGACAGGGTCGAGCCAGGAAAACATGATCAGTCATCTCCGCTTGAAGCGACGTCTGTTTTAGGCATGGCGAAAAATTGCTGTAAAAGAGGACCGTTTTGCCCCGGGTTTCCATTCCACTCCGCTCTTCCCCGCCGTTGCAACACGCGACCATTCCATTAGCCCGTAGCTCGCCGTCTCTTAGATTCAGGAGCGTATATTGGATACCAGGAGAATTCATCAAGATTTCAGATCGTCCGAGCCTCAATGGGATCGATGAGAAACTGCACGATACCGAGTTCGCCTCTCGCTTTCGCGCGTTCCACGATGAGGTCGATGAAAAATTCAAGAACAAGCCAATTACACTGTACCGAGGCTCCAAATCAATTGGCAGAGGAGGAGGAACGGAGCCGGCGAGGCTCGAGTTACTTGGATTCCGGTCTCGGTCGGTGGTTATACACCAGGAGCCTCGAACCATCGCGGACAATTTCCTGTGATTAAACCGACCCTCGTCGACCGCAGCCATGTAAGCTCGCGGTTCACCTTACCGGAGAGATTCACCGTCGTCCTCCTCCGTCTTGTCTTCATCATCCCGGCTCCCGAGTGGAGCGCAGAGCCTCGACGATATGCCCGATCGTTCACGCAGGCTCGCTCCACCGTGGTGGAACACGCGCCGCAAGCCCCGAGGAAATTAGCTTTTCCGCGTTATAATACTAAAAGTATAGACGCGAGAGGCGATAAGACGGCGTAGCGTTATCGTACGCTCTCCGAACGATCTGTGCAGTTACCCGCGGGAACTTTCGTGCTTCCCAGAACTGTTGGAGCCGCTAGGCCGAAACGGAAAATCAATGAAGTCTCGGGGGGCAACTGCGACGGGTTGTAATCAGCGTGATAACCGATTTTCGGCATTTTAGACACCCGACGGGCGTCGAGTAAATTGGAGAGGATATGAAAGTGTTGCGTTTGCACGTTTCCGTGCGCACGTCCGACTAATTGCCCTGGATTCGTTTTGACGTTGAAGCGGGTCGTTGCACAAAGGTCGACAGCCCTGAAGCGAGTTGATAGCCTTCGATGTGTCGGACGGATGTGGAACATTTTTGGCGCATGCGCAGACCTCGCTCCGTCGCAGGCCGGCAGATAATAGGGTAATAAGGGATAAACTGGCTGCTATGTTTTATGCGCGGATGAAATGGACTTAGTGAATTTTCTGCGGGGAATCGGTAAAGAAGTTGATAGCTTTGAAACAGGTGACATACGTTCGAAGGTGTATTTTTTTGGTACAACAAAAATGTTTGTTTCAGTCGACAAATTTTGAATAAATTGAAGCAAATAGTCGTTTAACAAAGCAATGCTTTATTTGTACCAAAAAAATAACAGCTTTGAACGTATGTCACCGTGACTTTTGGTTAAACCAACCAATTTTTTTTCACAGTGCAAGTCGATAGTTTTCGATATGTACACAGAAAAAAAATATATATCATTGAGTCAAGTAAAATTTGCTTGCGCGCTGCCAATGAAGTAAAAACGCTGTTTCAATTCTACTCTGAATTCGTACAATTTCATACCGGATTGAAACGATAACATGTCACCTTGACAGTCTTGCTGTTGTTGTTTCAATATTATATGGAATTGTAAGAATTTAAAGTAGAATTGAAACAAACATTTTTTTTCTTCGGCAGCCCGCAAGCAAATTTTTATTTCAGTGTAAAAGGGATGTGGAAAATGCTGAGCGCATGCGTAGACTTTTCTGAGTCGTAGACCGGCAGATTATAGGATAATGAGTGCTGATATGCACTGTAAAAAAATTTGCACTTTCTACAACAACTTTTTTATTTGTTAATTTTACAATCGCGCCATTCGGCTCGGGTTTTATAAACGAAAATTCAAACTAAAATTTTTATGACACAGGAAATAAAAGGACAGGTTTGAATATTCAAACCCGAACAACCGAGCTTGCAGAACAAAATTATTTTTACGAAGCTTCGTATTCCGATTTTACGAAATTATTTTTTACTGTGTCGAAATGAACTTCCGTGGCTGATGAGGTAGTAAAATATGGGTGACATTTTTTTCTGCGGGGTGAAGAAGGCAGCCATATCATCCTACCGGCCACGATCGTCCTGAGTTTACTCTGTCTTTTGTCGCCATTACATACGGACTGCGTAGTTTTAAATATGGAGATCTGGAACGGGTTGAAAAAATAATTCTACAGACTAAGCTCTGTGTAAATTGCACGCGTGTAAAGCCATACACAGGCCTCGCACAGTAACGTACACTACGGACTTGGGCAAAAGCTGGTCGCGCTGTAACCGGATAGCATTTTCGAGGCTCTCGAACTGGAGCAGCTCGAGGTACACAAAGCCCTTTGTGGCGCAAAAATCCGCTTTTTTTTGTTCGTATGGTAATTCATGCAAAATTCTTGCCTCTATCGTGCACAACGGCGATTCTGATGACGACGGTAAAAAAACATAAAACATGTCGACGGTCCGTAATGCAAGTTACGCCGTTGTAACAAGTATGGAACTAAAATATTTTATTCTACGAGTCCCTTGGATCGTTAATTAAAGTCTTTCACTCTCGTGAGGAATATTTCATGCGACGATTCCGCTGTGCGAGCGCATTTCGTGTCGGCTCTCCGGTAAGTCTTCGGTAACGATGTTCGAGCCAATTTCTGAAAATCGGTCGATGCCGCTACGACGAAAGTTTCGAACATTCCCGTTAATATTTCACTGTCTGTCGGTAAGTTGAGAAATTTTTATCGGAGTAATGAAACGAATGCCAGCGGCGCTGTACAATTTAGTCATGACAAGTTGATAATTAACGTATTTTGGAATGGTCAGTACCCGGTGGGTTGGGATGGGATCGCTGGGATTACCTTTGGCACTAATTACATGTCAATTTCACCTTTCAATAAATTACAATGAAATATTCCCTATAATTCGCATTGCAAAATGAACGTCGTGTTGTAGGAATAGAGGCAAAGAGCAAATTCGTACAGGAATCAATACATGTAATAGAAATCATTTTTCCTCGGGAGGTCTTGCAGTGTCAGAAATGATTGTAACTAAAAACAACTCTTTCCCGAAATAATAAAAAAGAGTGTAATTCCATGTATTTTTTCACGTTGATCACGAATCTGACACTTATTTTATTCGTAGATGAATATTTGATACGAAAAAGATGCGTCTAAAAAAATCATGAAATTAAAAAAATTGAAAATGGCATAAAATTAAAACGTTTCGACCGATTTTCGTGAAATTTTAATGGGATCATCGGGTGATTATATTCTATCTGTGTACGCATTTTTACCCCGACAGCTAAAAAATTGCGAGCGCTACAGTGCGTACAGTCATTTTCGAAGAAATTAAAAATGGCATACAAAAAAAAACAGCTAAACATTTTTGGACGAAATTTGGCAGAAACATTGACTATTAACCACGCAAGCTGTGTGCAAAATTTCAGCCTGGTTGGTGGAGGCGTTCCCGAGATATAGCCATTTGAATTTTTCGCGTCTGATTAACACACACACACACACTCACACATACACAAATACATCCGGACATTTTTTCTAAATGTGATTTTTCGATGTTTTGGAACACTCTGAACACTTTTTCGTGAAAATCTCGAAAACATTTTTTTTCACCATCACAAAGCTTCCTCTATGAGGAAGCAAAATCTATGACAATAAGAAAAAACCACTCGTAGTTTTACAAAAAATCAATGCAAAGTTTAACTCCTTATAGTGCGGGTTCAATTTCAACCCGAACAATTTGACCCCAGTCGAACAAAGTGCATTCTATAAATAACCATGCACTAAAAAAAAAATGTTGACACTTTTTTAAGCAAGTTCATTCATCTTTAAAGCCCGTGTACTCAGCACTCTGAAAAAATAAAAATAATAGTGCTTCGCACTATTTTATTCAACACTGGAGATTTCACCCGAGCTCAGTCGGTAACAAAAACCGTAAATAATTTCGTTTCTAAAGGTTGCGAATTTTTCCGGAAGAATTTAAACCATCATCTTCCACTCGACCGATCGCTGAAGTTTTCCTTACCGACCGAGTGTGCTTCACGCCGCCTTGAGAATCCTCGCGAAATAGGCCAGCGCGTCGTCATTGATTTTTTTTATTCTTGCGTACTGCGCTTTGCATATTGTGTGACCCGGGAGGAGCGGAAGGGTACGGTCGTAGCCGGAGAGGTAAAATGCAGAGCCTCGGATCTCACGTCTTAATCTCAAGATGCTTTTTTAATCCCTCGGCCTTGCCTGGCGTGTAACCTCCCGTGTTGCACAATACTGTCGAGCGTAGACCCTGAGATCCCTACTTAAGCAACGTCGTATAATAATGGCCACTTTCACTATTCTCATTCTGCCGATGTTTGTGCCGGTCTACAAAGGCACGCAAGCATGCGGAGCACAATGTAACGTGTACGAGTGGCATTGGTGGGTGGTCGTAAGGTCTGCACAGCCGCGGGCTTCGGCGATGCACGCGCGCAGCATAATCCATTATTCTCTCATTGGGCTAAGAGCACCAGACTCGAGTTACTTACCGGGGCGGGAGGGTTTGTTGTACATTATCCAGGCACTGGTAATTAATTACCGATCCTAACGGAAATACCAGCGTTAACCGTTGGGTGCGGGACGAGAGCATTGCCCGGTTCCGAGCTATGAAATTACTTATTTCCCGGTATCGGTAACGACGTTGAACTCACCTGTTTACCCGACATCGCACAATAGGGACTGTCTATTACGTCTGACGTCTGATAAACTTTACGTATCCATTAGTTCCACCGACTGACATGACAAAACGAGATTTCATTTTATGCTGGAAACGATGGAGTTTCCTCTCGTGGATTCGATATCGGTGGAGGCGGTGGATATGCAAAATCAACAGACTGGTCGACGTTTAACTGACGTCGTTTGTCGGGGAAACTGGCGAAGTATGGAAGGATGGTAATTGTGAGGAAACGCGCATTAATATTGTAGTGTCGGGGAAGTTGGGCACCGGGATTTTCGTTACTTTGATCCGAATTCGGATACTTCAATGATATTCGAGAATTTTCGGAAAGAGGCAAATTTCTGGGGAGTTTCTATGCGTGGGGATGCAAAATCAACAGTCTGACCGACGTTTAACCGCGGTCGGTGGCGGAGAAACTCGTGAAGTATGGAATTATGGTAGTTATGAGGAAACACGCATTAATATTGTAGTGTTGGGGAAGTTGAGCACTGCGGGGGTTCGTTATTTTAGTACGGATTCGGATACTTCAATGAAATGCGAGAATTTTCGGGAAGAGGCAAATTTCTGTGGAGTTTCTCTGGGCGGGGATGCTAAATCAACAATCTGACTGACGTTTAACTGACGTTGTTTTCGGAGAAACTCGTGAAGTTGAGAGCGAGTGTAATTATTGCGAAACATACATGGAAATTTAACATTGGGGAGAGTTGGGTATTGAGATTTTCGTTATTTTCCTCCGAATTTGGATAATTTAATGAAATTCAAGACTTTTCGTGAAGAGGCAAATTTCTCTCTATCTTCTCTGGAATTTTTCTGAGTGGGTAAAATCACAAAAATGACGTTGTTGGAGAAACTGACGAAGTTGGGAACGGGGGCAATTATGAGAACATGTATGAAAAAATTTACTATCGGTGGAGTCGAGGATTGGGATTTGTGTTATTTAGGTCCGAATTCGGACAATTCAATGCAATTTGAGAATGTTCGTAAAGCGGCAAATTTCTCGCTATTTTCTTTGGAATTTTTTCGGATGGATAAAATCAACGGGCTGACCGACGTTAAACTGACGTCGTTGGTGGAGAAACTGACGAAGTTGAAAACGAGTGCAATTATGACGAAACATGCATGAAACAATTTATTGTCGGTGGAGTCGAGCATTGGGATTTTCGTTATTTTGGTCCGAATTCGGACAATTCAGTGTAATTCGAGAATTTTCGTAAAGCGGCAAATTTCTCTCTATTTTCTTCGGAATTTGTCTGGATGGGTAAAATCAACGGGCTGACCGACGTTAAACTGATGTCGTTGTTGGAGAAACTGACGAAGTTGGAAACGAGTGCAATTATGACGAAACATGCATGAAACAATTTATTGTCGGTGGCGTCGAGCATGGGATTTTCGTTATTTTGGTCCGAATTCGGACAATTCAATGCAATTCGAGAATTTTCGTAAAGCGGCAAATTTCCCTCTATTTTCTTTGGAATTTGTCTGGATGGGTAAAATCAACGGGCTGACCGACGTTAAACTGACGTCGTTGTTGGAGAAACTGACAAAGTTGGGAACGAGTGCAATTATGACGAAACATGCATGAAACAATTTATTGTCGGTGGCGTCGAGGATTGAGATTTTCGTTATTTTGCTCCGAATTCGGACAATTCAATGAAATTCGAGAATTTTCGTAAAGGGGCACATTTATCTCGATTTTGTTACGGGAAAGATCGTAACGCTTCAATTACCTCTGCCCGTGACTCGCGCATGTCGAGCTTTCATTATTCCCACCTGCTGCAGGCGCTCGAATTACAGCCGGAAGTTACACCCGTTTCCAGCAAATGCTATTCCGCTTAATTGAGTGCGGAAGCTTGTTGCAATTTGCGACGAGCTTGTAGACAAACCATTTAATACCGGTGCTTTGGTGTTTCAAACGAACTAATGTGTTTTCCTCATAGCTGCATGGGTTTATTGAGGCATCGAGTTCTGCCGTAGTCGTTGCTCACGTGAGCGTGAATAAACGAG
Organism: Ichneumoninae sp. A BG-2022a; assembly: GCA_030522665.1. Classification (NCBI taxonomy): domain Eukaryota; kingdom Metazoa; phylum Arthropoda; class Insecta; order Hymenoptera; family Ichneumonidae; species Ichneumoninae sp. A BG-2022a. The sequence goes on along the minus strand of JAPYZC010004518.1, from coordinate 11,830 downwards.
ATCGACAATTGAATCGTCCGTATGAATGTGTCACAGCGGACAATGCGGCAAAAAAAAATGGGGTATCCAAAAAAAAAATTTAGAATAATAAAATACTTCATTGGAACGCTCGGAGCGTATGGCGAAAAAACCTACCGGTTCGGAAAAAATTATGTTATTAATTTCGATAAAAAAATAATAAGTTAGGTTAAGCGCGTACATTATTCTCAAATTTGTTCTCAAAAACTGCACGGGTTTCATTTCTCGGCGCGACCGTTTTCCTCGTTCATCATCCCCTATATGTTGAACGCGTATGAAAGACGGCAAGTGTTTACCGATGACCCCTTTGAACGAGGTGTGGCTGCTCGTAATATTCCAAGCGAGCGGGCACTCCGGAATAATCGTGCGCTACAGTAGAGTTTTTCACAAGTTTCCTCGTGTAATTTCGTCCGAAGAGTCTATTTGTTTTTACCCGCGACATTTCGCGCTCGCCAGTCAGCGTACACTGCAAAAAATAGTTTGAGAATTAATTATCGGTTAATTATTGGAAGCTTCTTTACACAAACTGTTTCCGAAATTTCAAACACTCGTGAGTTGCACTTTAACAGTATACAATTTTTATTTTTAATTAAAACTTTTCTAAATTTAAGGCACAAAATTTGTAATTTTAATGTCTTATATTTTTATTTGGCAAAAAATATATTAATCTTCAATTACTGTAAGTAAAGTAAGCAGATTTCGAATTCCAGTACACTAAATTCACAATTTATTTTTACAGCGTACATTTCGGAGCGCAGATTTCCGCATCCCGTGCGCCGGTTGCGAAAAAGATGTGAAAACGCGATTTGTGTGTGTGTTTTTTTTAATTTTATTTTTCAATTATAATCACGTACTAAAGAGAATACACCAACAGAGTCCGTCGACTTCGCGGTTAAATTTGTGTTTCGAACCCACCGGCGCCAGACCTCACCTCCGCTAGCTACTCCTCCACATTCTCCGCTTTTTATTATACCTCCGCTTCTTTCACCCCATCGCCGGCACATCGTAGGTCGACTCGGTACTTTGGTATTTACGTTGTACTTATCCGTCAGTCGGTGTATATATTTGTGGTAAATCATTCCTGAATTTCCAACGTTGCTTTGCGGATACGTACGGGAGCACGACGATTCATTTTTTTTCCCCTCGCATTATCGTCCTCATAAATAATCTCGCTCTCCGTACTCTCTCTCCCTGCTCTCTTATTACTTGTGTACTCTTGATCTCGTGCACGTAAAACACTTGCATGTCCCTCTCCGCTCACTAAGCAAGGGCTTTTACGTTTCGGTATTTTTCGATCCATAAACCAACCCATATAATAGCACAAAATATTTTGAAAATATTTCTGAAATATTTTCAACATTTCTCAAATATATGGAAATAATAGAGGTGGTGGTGAGTTCATTAACAATTGATAACATGCAGCAGTTTTTTTTATCCGTAACAAACTTTTCTCTTTTCACCTATATTGCATATTGCCAATAGGTCATCGACCGCAGTCCTTCAGCCATGGGAATCATCTTTTAATGTATTCTATCAAAATAGTCGAACGAACGATTTGTAAAATATTTCAGAAATATACTTAACCTTCCATACATCAGAAATATTTTTGAAAAGGTGAAAAAATATTTTGAAAACGAATATTGGCAAATGTGTACTGAACTATATGTTCAAAAAGAACCGAAAAATAAAAAATGCCATGGTTTGTGGACATATTATAACACAGTTCGACTATTTAATGTGTCATGTACTCTTGAAAGGGCTCACAGAAATCCCGTAGATGAAGTGCTGCAGGTGGTACATATGTTGAAAATAATGAAGAATATCTACAGCACCAAAGAGTTGATAATTTCTTGAATATTGCAAAAAAATATTGTCGAAACATTTCAGAAATACTTTCGCGCTATGTGGGGATGAAAGAGATCGAAGACAAAAAAAAAGAAAATTAACGACGGAAGAACGATCGGGATCAGCCGGTGCGATTAGTAAAGTCGGCTGGATTTTAATGGTCGAGATTCGAGAAAGGTACGGGGAGAGCCAAAGGATGCAGATGAAGACGAGGCGGAGGGAAGCACTCGGACTTTCTTATGCGTCTTAGCTCGTCTCCGGAGAAAGATTGAGTCGGCGAAAGATTGAGCCGAATGCGAGAGGGAAGGGGTGGGAAGGGGTGGGAAAATTGTCCGGCACTAACGAGGTCGCGTCGTTGGAATAAGACGCGATTATCGGTGATGAACGATATCCGAGCGATTGTACTGTAGGCGGAAAGGGCGGCGGGGGTGGGGGTGGAGGGGGAAGTAGCGAAGGTTTCGGTGTCAGGAGGAGGATAGGTGGAAGGGAAGAATGAAGAAAGAGGAACGAGGCCATCGAGCAAGGTCGACGGCGACGGACGACCGACGCCAATCACCGCGACTTAATTGGCTGATAAGAATTAATGACGTAAAACTCCCCGACACGACCCCGTCCGCACTTCTCACGAGTATTCAATTATCAACAAAAAAAATAGTTGTTCTTTCGGACTCGTATTCGTTGTTTCTCAGCTGTTAAGGTACTCGAAAACTGTAAACCAAATATGGGGGTCACAAAAACTTATTAACTTGTAGTGTGAAATTATATGGAATTATTATTATTACTAGCGATCGGCCCTTACAATTTTTTTGACGAAAATGGATATCTTGAAAAAATTTTTTTTAGCGTTTTTTTGATAATGAGGTTAGTTGGGAAATATGCCACTTGAAAACAATGGCGGAAGTTTTAATTCGATATCTCGAAATTGTTTGAAAAAAAGTGCCGTTTCGCAAAATTTAACATAGCATTCCCTATGCTGAAAATCGTCAATTTTTTAAATTCCTAAAAAGGCACCAGTTTTACGTTTTCAGTGTGGAAATGGGTCACCTGAAGCGAATGGCGGTGGCAGAAATTTGATAACTTGAAAAAAAATCATTTAAAAGTGGAAAAATGAGAAGGGGACTTCCTTCTCATTTTTCCACTTTCAAAATAGTAGGTAGGAATGATAGAAATATTACAAGACATATTATTATTATTATTAGATATAACACTAATAAATATGCGCATACTACATTGACATTAAATATAATCCTTAAAAATTTACTTTACTTCGTTCACTGCTTGTTCTGATCACCGATTAATCATCGATTAATCACATATTTCATTACAAACGGACCATGCCCGATTGGGAATTGCCCGATTATCATGAAATAAATCAAAATACATAAATGTACATTATCATTTACGACAGCAGAAATTTATGGCTGCGATACGAAGAGTTAACACAATCGCCACCACATCCGATATGTTATAGTTTCCACCAACAAACGTCTCGTCGATGGAGAAAAAAGCGTTATGGCGCTCGGCTTCGAGCCATCGAGAGCGCTCTCTCTACGTCGAGGACTCCACCGCGGGCATAAGGGATGGAGCAAATGGGGCGGTTGGTAGATAAATGGCGGAACAAACGTCGCTGAAAGCCTCCGGGTACTGCACCGCTCGTACTTCGAAGAGTGTCGTGTTCCACATTTGTAGTATTTGTTTGCGATGCGAAGGGGGTTGGGGCTTGGACTGGGGGGGGGGGTCTGGCGTATGAATAGCGGAGCAAAGCGTTTCGAGTGTTGCACAGTATGCGGCACGAAACTGTGGAACATGCACGAAGCCGGAGCCAATGGATGGGAATATTCGCAACGTCGACTGTAGGCCACAAAATTGTACGGGAAAATTCATGCGGCAGACCACTGTCGAATGTGTGCACGGGTCTACGAGAGAGAGCCTGTATATTATCATTATGGCAATAGAAAAACGACGAAAATTCTGGTGATTTCTGTCAGCGTTTATGCAACGTGAAAAGGACAGTTTTCCCCCATTGCGGCCTCGACGGACGATCGTGTTTTTCCGCGAATTTATAACGCCCCGCCGGATCCGATTCGATCATTTCACCGGTATCGGGTGGAACTTCGCTGCATACGCTCTTCGAGAGGATGACACTATTTTCGGCGCTGTTTACTCTGCCGGTGCCAGCCGTCATACCCACCGAACGATCAATGCCTCGCGACGGTGCTGTGTATCTCGTTTATAAATATAAACGCGGTGTTGTGGGACAGGCTTATTTTGCTAGCCGCGCGATCGGGGATAAGTGAAAGATACCAATGGCCCAAATGTTATTTTTTTTTGCATTTCCGTCGATAGTTTTCGTTTCCAATTTCGAGTTGGGAAAAAAATATACGTTACTTAAGGAGGGAGTCTCGCTGCGCGCTGACTTCGCATAAGTTCGACAACAATTAGAGAAAATTGCAAGTCTTCTTCTTGATAGTGTAAAAATCTGAAAAAAATCATGTATACTAAAGGTACTGAGAAGATTAATTTTGCATTATAATAAATGCAAAATGTTATTAAGAAATTCATCAAAAAATTAATTGGTTAACAAATTGCCCGGCAACAAAACTTTTTTTTTATAAAAATCGCTCGTTTATTTTTCTGAATACGTATGAATTTTTTTAGATTTTTAAGTAATCGTTGATTTTTGTTCTATAAAAAAGTTTTATTGCCGGGTAATTTGTTAAGCAATTAATTTTTTGATGAGTTTGTTAATAGATTATTATGCAAAATTAGTCTTCTCAGTACCTTTAGTATACATGCTTTTTTTCAGATTTTTACACCATCAAGAAGTACTTGCAATTTTCTCTTATTGTTTCCGAACTTATGCAAAGTCAGCGCGCAGCGAGACTCCCTCCTTAAAGCCGTAACGAAGAAAAATGATTAAAAATGAAAATTATTGCCAATTTTTATAGCAAATTTTTGGGACTGTTGCGACTTTCAGTGGTTTCAAAAAAGCGATGTATCTGACTTCCGGTCGAGTGCCCGAAAAATCTGCGGTCCCTGTCTTGTCCTACAGAAATAAATACCCAAGATACGACCGAATTGCGGAAGCGGTTTCATTTTCCACTACTCGGTCGGTAACAAACTGCAATACGAAGAGAAATTTGGATTAACGCGTTTGTTTCCGACTCGGCACCGTTCGAGCTATCGGGTTACCTAAAGGCAGCACCGGAGTTAAAGAAACTTTTTACTCACATTCCGAAAAATATATCCGCCCGCAATCAACTCGAGTACGATGTACTCCGTGAATATATAGAGGACCTTCAGTGCGGTACTCAAGATATGGGTCTCTTCTGGATCTCCCGAGTTAGGAGGGAAGACAAGACAGAGCCGAAGACGACGCGGGATCCTGACCTCCGTTCCCCGGACGACGCGCTTGCAGTTACCGGAGTATCCTTTGCGTGATACATGGGGGTTCCCCTACACTTCCATTTCCGCTCTCCTCCCTATGTCTTAACAATTTTCTACGTACGTCGTATCTACATCTTGTCCAGTTACTCGCGCCTCCGGCGGCTTCCCTCGCTCCCCGGGGGATACGAGTGTGACATCTTTATCTGCGCACCGGCGAACCCGGGGCAATGTATAGCCTCAAACAGTTTTACTCGACTACACTTTATCGCTTTTCCTCACGAGTGCATCCACTTCAATTCGAGACAAGAAATAACAGAGACGTAAGAACGCCCGGGCGGTCCCAGGTGTGAAGAATAAACAATTGTTCACCTTATCATTTTCATCCTTTATTCGCACACGAATGTTGTTCATTTTTTTTATCCTGGACATCGTAGGAATGAAATCCTTAAAAAGATATCCTGAGATGTCCCGTGTGAGTCACTTTTATTTATTAAAAATGTCTGAAGAAGCGTACAGCGAACGAAGTTCAGGCAACTGGACTTCGTGGTGAACTGGACAAAAAAGTTTTCCTACGATTGGACAAACATACAAATAAGTAAACAAATCAGCGGGTTTTTCAAAATATATATAAGATCATTCGATGATAATGATAATAATAATAATGGAGCGACTACCATGTGCGACGATCTGCACAGTAAAAAAGGTTTGTTCCTTTAACACACTTCTTTGTCCACAAACGTCCATAATTCTTTCCTTGTTGATTTTACGAAATATGTTTGGAAAATTGTCAAGAGAAGCATTGTGGACGCTTATGAACAAGAACCGTTGGTCTTATTTTACTACGTAGGTTTAAAAAACATAGGTGTGACGACCAAGAGTTAAAAAAAGATCATTTTTCAACATACTTAACAAGTAGTAAAATAGCTTCTTTCAATTAAAAAGCGATCAATAAGTGTTAGTACCGAATCACTAATTAGGTTTAAAAAAAGTGGGTGAGACGACCCGGGGTAACAAATTATAGTATTTCTCGACATACCTAACAGGTAGCAGAATAGCTTTCTTTCAATTAAAAAGCAATCAATAAGTGTCAGTACCCAATCAATAATTAGGTAAAAATTCAGGACATAGCTGGGCTGTGTCCTGAATTCCACACCGTTGCCCGGTGTGGAATTGTTTTTGCCATTCCTACCGTGGTTTCAACTTTCGCCGTATTCTCTCGAGGAGATAAACTTTCTTCTTTAATTACCGTTCCAATATCGGCGGATGAAATAAGACAAAAAATAAATTAAAAAAATTAATATCAATACCCGATACAGCAGCCGGTGCAACGCCAGCGGCAGCGCGGCTATGGTGTGAAAAGGACAGTACGAATAATTTCCAGAAAAATTCCGATACTTAATTCCACCCGCAGTACGCCTGTCTCTCTCATTTCGCTCTCCCTCCCTCTCCCCCCCCCCCCTCGTCCTGCCTGTTCCCCAATGGCGTATATAAACACTCGCGGATGGCTCGAGTCGCAAAAAAAAAAAAAAAGAGCGCCGCTACTGTAAGTGATGTATCTGCGTTATAAATATCGCAATAGAGAAGGAGTAGCGCGAGCGATGCCCGAGCCGCAGGCTCTTCCGCCGGCGTGGCTGCAACGGCGTCAAAATAGTTTATGGCTAAGCCGTATTCACCAACAGAAACCGGTCACACGTTACGGTGCGAGTGCGCGTAAGCGAACGAGTTCGGAACCCTGTATAGGCGATTGCGGCGCAGAACGGAACCCCGCGGCCAAAACGGACCGCCCTTATCAATTTTCACCGGGAAACGAGAAAAAAAATTCTCATCGCCAACGATGAGAATTTTCTCACCCTAAAAAACAATGAGTTCCGTACAACGAGAATTCTGGCCGACGCGAATCGCAATATAGTTGCGGCGATCCATTTTGCCCCGGCGTTCCGTTCCGCCCCGCTCTCCTATAACTAAAGTCCCGTTTCAATTACAGCGATAATTTTTCTTTTCGGAAAATATCTGTCGTCCGGCCGTGCTATATTCACCGTGAGACTTTACTGTTCATGATTTTAACACGGATAAATTGTGGGCACGTATATGGGAGAGAACAGTAAAACAAAAGCTACGAGCTGAAGAGGAGGGGGGGGGGGGGTGAAAAATTGTGAATAGCTGCCTCGGAGCGGTGTGTCCATCGGGGGAATATAAAAAATAATGCTTCCCGAAGCCCTCCCCGATGTTAATTACATAAGCGCGTGTGTTGCGGTGCGACGGCGAGGGGGGAGACAAAAAAATACGTGACAAAATAAACGGATGGTCGGGAACGCGTATTACGCAAAGCGTACAATATTACACCAGGTATCCCCTTATTATCGTTCCTCTCGTGTAAAACATGAATGAGCGTCCGAGCTTGACGGGCGAAACCGCGAATTATGAAAAAATAAAACACAACACAAAAACGCGCCGTTCACGTGCTGCAGCTTTGGTTGAAGATAGGAGCCATTATGCTGAATAGTTGAGTGACGGGTAGCCGTGGACACCCGACCGATCTCGTTGCACATGAAGAGAATGCCGAGACAGCGTGTATATTATCAGAACTCTTGCACTTGGGGTTTTTTGTTTTGTTTTTCTTTCAACTAAATTCAACGTACGCGCTCACTCAGACGGTTAATTAAACACGTACGGTCGACAAAAAACAGTTCAATTTGGGTTACATTTTCGTTAACATTCATATGACAATTGATGAGAAATTTGGTACCCGGACAGCCTTACCGGTACCACGAGAACGGTAGAATGATATTTTTCAAAGAACCAGAGGTTCTTCATTTAGAAGTCGACTTGTATTTAGAAGTCGACTTGTATTTAGAAGTCGACTTGTATTTAGAAGTCGACTTGTATTTAGAAGTCGTCTGTCATTTAGAAGTCGATTTACATTTAGAAGTTGACTTTCACTTAGAAGTCGACTTTCATTTGCAAGTCAACTTTCATTTAGAAGTCGACTTTCATTTAGAAATCGACTTTCATTTAGAAGTCGATTTTCATTTAGACGTCGACTTTCATTTAGACGTCGACTTTAATTTAGACGTCGACTTTCATTTAGAAGTCGACTTTCATGTAGACGTCGTGCTAAATAGTTGTTCACTATTTATAAAGTACAAGATCCGGAAAAAGGGGAAAAAACGTCAAAATCTTCGACTGGAATTAGTTCGTTCAATGATCCAAGGAATCGTCGGGACCGGTTGGAGGACACCGTTGTCATCGGGAATGCACGATTTTGCCAGCAACGCGATTTGCATACTCGATGAATAGGCAATCGAACCAATATTCGATACCACGCTATCGAAAGTCCAAGGCAAATATTGCTAAGTGGTCCGTCTCGAGCGAGGTTTATATATAGTTCGGGTACACCAGTCAGGCTTCTCCACTGCCTCGGCGAGGCATTAGAAAGCTTTAACGCTCGTGGATGGCGGGGTATGAAGGGGGTGGGGGAGGGGGCAAACTGTAATACCATTTAAACCACGGACGATGGAAGGAATAAATATCGGGGGTTTCGCTCGCACGTTGAGTCTCCCCGGGTTCGATATCGTTCCTTATTGGACGGACGGGCCTGAGTGTAGTTTAATACACCCGGACCGACCACGGGGAAAACCTCCGTCCTCTCCCTCACGGCGCTGACGCCAACCGCATCCCCGGCTATCACCTCGAAAACTCGATCGTGTTCACGCATAAACTAAATCCAATCGCTGACGGTTCCGTCTGTCCGCTTGCTGGGCTCGCTGCTTCAATCTCCTGCAATATCATCCTGAAAAGACGACTGAGCAGGATATTCGTGCCTCGGTAAATTTCAACCCGGAAGTTGAACTGAAAATTCATTCGGAAATTTACCAAATTTAATAAAGTTCCAAGTTTAGGGTGCACAAGAAAGAGGGTTTGTACTTTTAATAAACTGTTGTACGAAAATATCTGCAAACTTGTTCTAGTTAATATAAACAAACATTTTGGTAAAATATTTTCCTTTGTAAGATCGTTTTCCTTGTAAAATATTTTTCTTTCTAAAATACTTTTCTTTGTAAAATACTTTTCTTTGGGCTGAAGGACTCCGGTCGATGGCCCATCGGCAATGTCAATGAATGCGACTTAATAACAACATAGAGAGATGTATCTGAGATTGTATGGACCAACTGTTATTGTCAATAAATACACTTTTACTACTACTCGTTTTCTTTGTAAAATCCGTGTCTCTGTAAAATTCATTTCTTTGTAAAATTCTTTTCTCTGTAAAATTCTTTTCTGTGTAAAATTCTTTTCTCTGTAAAATTCTTTTCTCTATAAAATTCTTTTCTCTGTAAAACCCTTTTCTCTGCAAAATCCTTTTCTCTGTCAAATCCGTTTCATTGTAAAATGCTTTTCATTGCAAAATACTTTCCTTCGTAATATACTGTTCGTCGTAAAATACTTTTCATTGCAAAAAGCTTTGTTTCGTAAAATACTTTTCATTGCAAAATACTTTGTTTCGTAATATACTTTTCATTGCAAAATACTTTGTTTCGTAATATACTTATCGTCGTAAAATACTTTTATTCGTAAAATACTTTTATTCGTAAAATACTTTTATTCGTAAAATATTTTTATTCGTAAAATATTTTTATTCGTAAAATACTTTTATTCGTAAATCAATCGTAGTTTGAGCGCAGTGAGCATGTCCAAGGCAAATATTGCTAAGTTTATTCTCTCCTAAAACCTCATTTAGGAGAGAATAAACTTTATCGCCTTACAATGCCACACTCGTTGCACCAAGCTCCAATTGATTTACCGGGGTGCTTCCGACTTGCATTGCGGTCCGACTATGTCGGGCCTTCTCTACAGTACGAATGTTGTTTTCCCAGTGAAACAATGTTAAACTGCTGTACATCAAATATTGCGTAATATATGTTGATAATATGCGGCGAAGCATAATCGTCCGAGAGCATCTCCCGAGAACGGAAGTCGGGTATGTTCGCTTCTCCGCGCCACTCTACCCTTTGGTAAACAGAAATTATTCGTCTACCTACAATTTTCGGTATTTGTTCGCGGCAAGAACCCTTGCGGGAAGTCGCTAGCAACGTCGCGCTCTCTTCCCAAAGCGGCAGCGTATCTCCAGCGCGCGCGGTTTCTACGAAATTGCTGGAGTAATATCGGATCTGCATAAACATTTGCATTTCCCGGCAGACGACGCGTAAATAGTCGTCGGTTTTCATTATTTATTTATATCGAAAATTCATTTGTCCGAGATAACGGGTATTAATATTTCCCGACTTACTTCTTGACGGTTCCAGGTCGATCGGTCTGGCCGGCATCGCAGCAAGATTTAATGAAAATTTAATGAATACGTTTTTAATAGAGATGTAACAATGGAGGAATTGTGGAGCATTACATTGTCGAATACGGTATTAAGTTGAGCCGGAATGCGCGCTTAAGTATAGGCTAGGTTTCATTTCCGTCCAAAACTCTGTTATAGGGATAAAGTTTCGCAAGTACAGCGTCAATCCGTATATGCAAACTATATCTATATGCTCGTCTGGCATCGGAGTATCGATGTAATTAATTTACCTCCCAATCGTGTTGGGTAATATTCACGGCATTTACTTTAGTATTATTAATAAAGGAGGGTAAATTCTGCCGATTCGTAAAATAAACAGAGTACCTACACTGCGGGAAAGGTTTCGTAAATGTGAATGCACGTAGTAGTAGGGAAGTGGGGCGCCACCTATGACAGGAAGTACCGGATTTATAAAAAGTTTCCGTAGATATTATGGCAAAAATTCTTGGAAAATTCGAGATTTTCTGCCATAAGTGACGCCCTACTTGCGTACGTGCCATGAGCTATGGTAATTTTTCTTACACGACCGATAGGCTTTATTAGATCTTTCCCGCAGTGTACCTTCCTGTATTCCGTTATATAAGTTAGGAAGGGCTTATGAATTATCTGCAAGTTATTTTTATACGCCCTTTTGGCACTGGACCACCGATCTAATTAATTTACCTCCCAATCGGGATGGGTAATATTCACATCTACTTCATTATTTACCCACAGTAAATTCTGCCGATTCGTAAAATAAACAGAGTACCTTATTCAATTCCGTCATATTTATTACAAAAAGAGTCAACTCACTCGATGCACTATACGAATCCGGCCCTGCGATTAACCGTATCAAACGCAAAATACATTTAATGTAAATATAAGTATTAAAGGAGGACCACATTGTCTTACATTACATAAGTATAGACCAGGTTTCATTTCTGTACAAAAACGTGTTACAGGGCTAACAATTTTGTGAACATGCCTCGATCGATATATCGACAGCAAAAGTTAGAAAGGGCTTACAAAGTGTCTGCAAGCTGTCCATATACGCCCTTCTGGCATTGGACCATCGACCTACATAATTTACCTCCCAATAATCAGGTTGGGTCATATTCACCAAATTTCCTTTATTACATACCCAAACTAAATTCCGCCGATTCGTAAAATAAAGAGTACCTTACCCCATTCCGTTATATTTATAACAAAAAAGGGTCAACTCACTCAATGCTCCGGAGTACGGCATAGATGCCC
>JAPYZC010004517.1:0-23300 GCA_030522665.1 Ichneumoninae sp. A BG-2022a | reverse complement strand
TCATTTTCGGTTTTTTTTTTTCGTTTTTTTCTGAAGTGTAACCGACAAGAAATCCTCGAAATAGTGGATTTCTTCGAGGACGCTGGAGCTCCGTTGCGTGTCCCCTCGGTATCGCTGCTACACATGCTGAAGAGCGGATCTCGCTGGGTGCGTGCGCCTTCGAGCACTTCCCTCCTTCGAGCACTGGCGCCAGGTTTGCTTCCTCGAAGCAATCATCATTACGCCCTCTTGTCGCTGTAGCTTCACCTAGAATCCCCCTGTTTTTGAGGAAACCGTCAAGCTGGAACGAAATATAAAATTGTACCGGAAGTCGCGGGCACCGACAGATAGAGTGGAATCCCGTTTATTCGAGGTAATGTGGGAAGAGCCTAAGTCGCATAAGCAACGTCTCGAATAACACGGATAACATACTCAATTCAAACTTGTGTTACTATTGTATAGTAAAAAACAAGATGCGGCCTAATATAAACATCAACTTTATTAGGGAATCGAGTTATTTTTTTTAATATGATTGTAACTTAGTTAATTGACATTAACTTCATATAAAACATAAATCATTGACTCTGGAATCCGAACCGGTGCATTTGCAGCTCGCAATATAAAAACGTAACAAACTTGTACAAGTTTAAGCGCTTATGGAACACTCACCGGAACAAACTACTTCATGCGTGCACAGTAAAAAATATTTGTACATTTAACAAACCTTTTTTGTCGACAAATGTCCACAACTATTTTGTTGTTAATTTATCAGAAAAAAAAATTGTAAAATTTACAAAGATTTTTGTTAAGTGGACAAGATTGTTTTGTAAAATTAACATAAAAAGAATTTTCGACGTTTGTGGACGAGAAACATCGGTAGCTATTTTATTGTGTGGGCATCGCTGCTTTATCGATTTTGTCCGATTTTTCCGTATTATCTGAGCCTACACCTCGGTTAACGCGGAGGGCTCGGGTGAGTTGGGTGGCTCGGATAACGCTGAGGCTCGGTTAACCCTTACATTTTGACCGTATAAAAACAAAACCTAGGTATTTAATGTCATTTAATGCGTCTAAAAAAATAGAAAACTGAGCGAACGAAGGTGGAACACCCCGTGCCCTACCGTGACGCAAAGGGTTAATCGAAGATCGGATAAGCGACTTTCTACTGTACGACGTTTCTACTGGGAATTCGGTCAATCGAGTCCCCCGTGGCGAAATAATGATAGGAAGCCTTGAATTTTGTTTGTCTCCTCTTTTCATCCTTAACGATGAAAGGGAGCGCGTGCCGGAAGGTTACACTCTAGCGGCGGGTCCTCGAAGCGCCCCGAAGGGTCGCAGGTCAGCAGCGCCGATGTGTGCACAGGGAGAGAGATGCAACGGGGTTTTGCGCACCGGGACACGAAAGTCGACGGGTGAGAACGAAAGCGAGGAGAGCGCGTGTGTCGGAGGAGACACCCGCGCTCCTCTTCCCCTACTTTACGAGACAGGGAAATTAGTTAAATGTGTAATAATGCCCGGCGGGGGGGCGTCCGGGTCGTGGCATTCTCCTCGTCGCAGTCCCCGACACCGGCACCGAACGGGCCACGCCGACCCGCCGATATTCTCTCACTCTCGCCTCGACAGTCTCTCGATCTTTTCTCCGCATTTTTTTATTTTTTTTTTATTACTTCTTTTTTTTCTCCGAGTCTTTCTCACATATTTATTTATTCGCGAGACTGTAACGTTTCCGCACGACCGTCAACGACGCTCGTTTCCACTTAACTTTACGATCCGAGCCAGTCGTTTGCTCAAATTTTACTCACGACTCGGTCAAACCTTACCCGCAAAGGTTTTCTCGTGTTCACAGATAATTTCGGGCTTTGTTCGAGTATCAACAAGGCTCTAGAGTTAGACTCGATCGTTATTAATTTTTATTGTTTTTCATATTTATTTGTGATTTGATTTGTTGCAGTAAGTCCAACTTTTGTCTAACAGATTTCTCTTTTTTCTGTTTTCAGGTAAGCCGATTTTAGACTCTTTGAAGAATGCACGATAGAGATAGTCCGATAACCGAGTCCGAATGGGTATGTAATTTATATATCGTATTTAAAAAAAAATGCAAAGTTTCTACACCCAGAAAAAAAATTTATTTGAAGGCCACCGTTTATTAAGATTAAGTAAAATATTTATTTGATTTAAATAAATATTTATTTCATTTAAGTAACTATTTACTTAATTAAAATAAATATTTTACTTAATCTTATTAAACGGTGGCCGTCAAATAAATTTTTTTACTGGTTGTACCACGGATTAAAAAAGATAGAGAAATACATCTGTAAATAATTCATACGGTATAAAATAAGGATACCGCGATATCCGCTTTAGTTGACAAAAAATCCAAATCCAAAAGAAACTTTCAAAAGTTAGTCTCCGTCCGAATTTCCGTCACCTTCGCCAATATCGCAGCGAACGGGAACGAATGATTCCCGCGAGAGTCCCGGAGAATTATCGTCACACGCGAATGTTTTTATGACGAAAAAAAAGTAAAAATAACATTTAAAGAAAAAGATATATGTATGACGACGAAATAAAAATGTGGTAAAAATTTGTGCCGAAATTTGCATCCTTATCGGCTATCGGCCTCTCGCCGGCCTGAGAATATCCCCGTTACGGTCTCCGTGCCAGCCGGCAGCGTCGCCCCGTGTAACGACGGTTCGCGGCGCTGCGAGCGGAATATAAGATTCCCCTCTATCTCTACGGGCCGTATCGAGGAGGCACGGAGTGGCCGAGCGCCTCTCGGGGCGCCCGACGGACTCAATCATCCGACGATCGGGCCAAGTGTTTTCGTCGCATTGCCGGATACTCGCCGAGTTTCGCGGACATTGGATACGCGCTTGATATCGTATGTCCCTCGGCCGGCCGGCTCGGCCGCGCTCGATTTTTCTTGTTTCTCTTATTCCCCGATGCCAAACGGGCATTTCTCGTGCGGCCGGGGCGACTAGATACAGAGTTCCCTCGCGGGCAGAGGGGCGAAAGACGGAGGGGGGAGACGGACTGGCGTGCCCGATGCTGGCTCTCCGCTGGGCACCGGTAGCTAGGTGGCCAGTTAGCGGGCGAGTGTCGTGTTTGCGTTGGCTCGTCGTAAACCTGCCGAGAAGAGAGAGACCCGAGGATAGCCACCGTGGAGAAGCGGCTGCTCGCTTCCGTTGCTTCTCTACACTTCGCTGGACCGGCGTATCGTCACGACTGAGAATCAAAAGGGCGCAACCCGTTTAGATCGATAAAAAAAATTGCTTCTCTCTGAGAGCGCACATGGGAGTTACCGGGCTCTGGACGAGCCGGTGTCTTTGTAATCGGAAAACTGAGCCAAAAATCAGCACTCGTTGGCTCAATTGTCTGTCAAAATAATCGACAATTAAAAAAATGGTTAATAAAAAGTACCGTAAAAAAATGAAATAATTCAAGTATGTAACAATGATTAATATTGTCAATAAACAATAACTGTACTAATCAATAATAATAAATAATAGCATAATTAACTTGTCTGCCTCACAATAGATTTATATCATATGATAATATTCTGCTACCAAGTTTAAATGAATTAATTCAAGTATGTAACAATGATTAACATTGTCAATAAACAATAACTGTACTAATTAATAATAATAAATAATAGCATAATTAACTAGTCTGCCTCACAATAGATTTATATCATATGATAATATTCTGCTACCAAGTTTAAGAAATGAATTCGGAAGCCGTCTCGAGACTGCAGAGAAGATTATGAATGAATAGATATAATTACGATTCATTAATAATGCTATTATTTGGAATTGTGTTGTTACACCGATCCGCCACTCTCTTTCCCTTTTTCCTTATCAGTGTCGCTGGTTCGATTCCTGGGTCCGACACTTCGTCGGTCCTCACCAGGTGTCAGTCTCGGACATACGGCTATAGTCGTAATTCGTACGTCCTATCTCCGGAGCTACGTTCTCCTCCGATCCTTCACCTAAGGCACTTCACTCTCGTGAATCGAACCCGAGACAGTCTCCCAGTCTTTTGGTTTACACACCAAGTCCCTGGCCCTCTCCTCTGGACCTACCGTTTTAAGTGGGTTCTGAAGCACTGTATCGCAGGAAAAGCACCCATAGAAAATTCCATTGGGCGCCGACTGGAACTCGAACCCGTGTCTGCTGCGTAGGAGTCGCGCTCCGATCCTCTCGGCCACGGCTCACCCTTTAATCGTGCTATTATTCTTTATTATTAATTATTATTATTATTGTTTACTGACAATATTAATTATTGTTACATCCAACATAATTATTGCAGCAATATTAATTATTATTACATACAACATAATTATTGCAACAATATTAATTATTATTACATCCGACATATAGTCCCGCCTGCGAAAAGTTGCCAAGTCGGCGGATCGCAGTGAAACGCACGACTCCCGTCCTTTTGCCCTAACACTCGGGATTATAACACTCGGGCACTCGGGACTAAAAATAGTCATTGATAGTCATTGGTCTGTCAGCGCGTTACATCGATACAGTAGATATTACAGATGTTACACGTTTTTCAAAAATTCTAAAATAAATAAATAGAAAAACTTGGCCAAAAGTCAATATTCTTTCGGTCAATTGTCTGTCAAAAAATAGTCATCCATTGACAGTCTATCAGGGCGCGACATCGATACGGTAAATACTACAGCAGCGCTTTTCAAAAATACCTAAATCGAGAACATTTTCCGAAATGCAAGATTTTCTTAAAAGTGCTCCTTTTACGCTTCCCTCTCTCGAAACGCTTAGGCCAGACCCGTGTGGGGTGTTCTAGGGTTAAATCCGTTCTACAGTCACGGTAATAGTACACCGAACGCGACGAGGAAGACGAATGCCACGAAGATGACGACTACCTCTTCCCTCGCTTCGTATTACCCCCCTTTCTTTATGCTACTCTTGCCGATCTTCTCGCACAGATATATCCCCCCCCCCCGTTTCCCCTTTGATACATCGCACCGTACCCTCCACACGTCCATTCGCCCCGTCTCGTTTCTCGCCGGGCCGATTCCTTTGCGCCTCACCTCGAAGCTCCGCGCTCCCGGAGTCTGCGAGTGTGTGTGCGCCCGAGTAGTTTCTTCTTCGCGAGCCCCAATCTGACCTCTCCTTCTCTCTCCGCGCGCTTCGCTCTTCGCATCTCCCTTATGTTCCTTTTTTTTTTTGGTATTTTTTTGTAATTTTATTTTTATTTTTATTTTTTCATATGAGCCTCCTTTCTTTCCTTCCTTCTTATTCTTTCTTCAAACTTCTCTTCTTCACCCCCTCGTCATCTCTTACCGGCAGCGCATCCCTTGGTCTCCCTCCCTCGCGGTTTCCTCGCGCCAGCGCATACGCGCCATACGGCGGGAGGGGGAAGGGGGGGGGCGTGCTTTCAATTAACGTCGTGTCAGCGAGCGCGGATCAGCCGGCGGCGGGCGGTCGCTCTACAGGCCAGGTCGAAATATTTTTCGAGCAATATTTATGTTAAACTCGGCTCCCCCCCCCCCCCCCCCACCTCATCTTCCTCCTTCAGTCTCATTTTCTACTCCGGCACAACGACCAGGAAGACCACGACGACGAATGTCGAGGCCGCGCCTCAGCGAACCCGCCAAATTACACGTTGCCCATTGCCTACGAGGATATGCGCTTCGGCGACTGCTAATTCGGTGCGGGGATCATTGCTTTTCGCGTGCCGCGTCCTGGCAAGCAGGCACTCCGGTAGTGTCGATTCCTTTGACCAGGAGTCAAAGGACTCACATGCCAAAGCTACACACGCAAAAACAAAACATCAACAAAAATAACACATGAAAGTAAGACACAAAAATATCACTCGAAAATATCACACCTATCTTCTTTTTTGTGTGATTGGGTTAGATTTTTTTTTTTGTGTGATTGCGTTAGATTTTTTTTTGTGTAATTGGGTTAGATGTTTTTTTTTTTGTGATTGGGTTAGATGTTTTTTTTTTTTTTTTTTTTCAAAACTGTAATTTGTTTTCGCCGTCCAGATTAAAACATCGAAAGGTTCTGGCTCCAGTTCGTTGATGACGATAAGATTTCTTAAAAATGAGATCAGGAGGATAATGACTTTGAACGACTTTTGTTTTGCCCTCGTGATCTTGATTGTAGGCTTAGGGTGTTCTTTAATGTGTTTCATGAGCGGATTAGTCGTTTTCAGGGTACGGTTGAAAATGGCGAAAACGGTCGAAGGCCTACCGAGAAAAACAGTTTCTCGTCTTTAAATTATCGATGTAATCCACGACGTATATTTTCGAAACGTCGCTAAACTTGTCGCTTCGATATCGGGGATTCAAAGTGTTTATAACAGGCGATTACAAGGCATTCACTCAAAAAAATAGTTGCGTTTTTCAAAATGTAAAAAAGCACTCGGATACTACAATAACTAAAACTGTTCTGCTAATTATACTGCTTTGATCTGCTACCGACACCTTTGTCATTCCACCTACAAGTTTCCCTTCTCAAGGCGATCTGCTTTCCTGCCATATTGACAAGACAAACTGCAGTCTATTTTTTTAAGGAAGCAAGGAAGTTGTGTTCGGGTCTCGAATAAAATTGGTCAAATCCCGTTGCATTTTTCATTGTCATTAATTTTTTATTTTATTTTTCGATTGTTAATTAATCATTCTCGCGGGACAGATTATTCGAGCGGTGAAAATGCCTTTCTTCTATTTCGTCCTCGTTCCCCCTCGCCGGACCCGCGATGATGGTGCATCGACCGAGATGCATTTTCTCTCTCTCCACCGCTGTGTATCTTTTCCTCGTTCTTCTGCCTCGCTCTTTCGGTCCATCCTTCCGGAGCCTCGGCTCCCCCGGAGTACGAGGGGGACCGAGACAGGACGAGAGAAACGAACAGCAGCGCTCGTTCCCTTCACGGGTAGCAGCAGCGCGGCAGCCCGCACCGTCTGCATTCCAACGTATTTACGGTCGAGCCTGATGCAGCAGCGGGCTCGGTTCGCTTTGCCGTACGAGCATTCTGCAGCAGCCAGCAGCATCACCGGCAGAAGCCGAAGGACCGTGAATCCCGTGCCGCTCGCTAGTGCACTCTTGTGCACCAGATAGTGTGTACTGGTTACCTCTCGGGATCCTCGGGTTCTCCTCGGAGCACGTGGCGTTTGCACATAACTATATATAGAGAAGGTATAAGGGATAAACACAATGGCGTAACCTCCATTCCGGTACATATATATATATATATATGTTTCTTCATTTTTTTTCGATCCCTTTTTTTTAATGTTATAAAGGACGAATGCGAAAAAAAGAAAGATGCGAGTAAACGCACGTGGCCTATGAATATAACGGCGAAAGGGAAGAGATCGCACCGCGAGGAATTAACCGCACGCTGGGCCAACGATATAATAAATTATCGGAGCAGCATGATGATCATCGCCCGGATAATCCTTATTCATAAACGCAAGGCTCATTAGCGGATCGTCGGGGGTGTGTTTTTTTTTAATCTTCCTCCGTGGCATTGATTCTCTGTGCGAATGCGTTTTGGGGCCATTATCGCGTTACCGTTTACCGGCCGGATCAGCTTTTCGTTGCATCGTTAGTAGTGGGTTGCCTGATCGTTTTATGTGGCCGAAAACGCTGGTATTCGCTGATCGGCGTTCTAAGGCTTGTATCTATTGGAGATGTTTTTTTTTATCAGTTCGAAATTTCAACTATGTAACTGAGATATTATGAGATCTATGTATGTAAGATATTAGGGTTTTCCTCGAGTAGATGGCATTCGGCCGCTCTTCTCCGTGCATGAGGCTCATTAACGGATCGTCTCTTTCTTTTTATCTTCCTCCGTGGAATTCTTTGGGCGAATGCGTTTTGGGACCATTATCGCGTTACCGTTTACCGGACGGATGAAGTTTTTTTTTTAACCGTTAGTAATAGGTTACCCAATCGACATCTAATTTTTGTTAGAAAAAATGTCTTCAATTGATACAAGCTTTAGCTTGTAGACACAAGCTAAAACTTGTATCCATTAACGATGTTTTGTATAGAGTTGAAAATTTGATAAAAAAAAAAATCTTCAATGGATATTGAAAATGTTGTATTTTAATCCAAATTTCAACTCAATAATTAAGATATTAATATTTTCCCTCGAGCGGTCGGCATTCTCCCGCTCTGCTCCATCCGGCAGAGACTATTATTCCGCGTGACCCTAATCGAGAGTTAGTCGCTACTTAGATCCGTTGCACAAGAGCGCTCGGATGAAGCAAATCGATATCGCGCGATGTTACCGAAGAATACAAAGTTTTAAGAAAAGCGGCCCGATGCCTCTTGGTCGTCCAACGCTGAAGAAAAAAATAACAAAAAAAATTTTAAAGAAGAAGAGGAAGAAGGGAAGAACGGGAGGAAAAGGAACGAGTCTCGAAGCGAGATTCGTGCATCGAGTCGGGTCATCTTTTAGCTTTGCTCGCGCTGCGGGAGTCCGCACCGGCGCCCTCTTCCTCTCCCTTCGGAGTTCGGCACCTTTTCCTTACCCAACGCGCCCCCCTTCCACCCTGCTCATTCGCTTTATACTTTATTCTCAAAGGTGCACCCGAGCGTGCTGCTTATTCTCGTGAAACGCGGAACAGCTCTCTCTCATTCCCCTCCGAGCACCGGCGCGGTTCCTCGCCGGTATGTAGTAGTTTCTACCTTGAGCTTTCCGCACCTGTCTTCTCGGCATTTGCCTCTCTCTCAGTGTCGCGCGCTCCTCCTCACTCCCTCCCTCGATCTTTCCAGCTATAACGACCAAAAATGGCGTTTTTATTGTTTCATTGCTCTATCTGCATATAACGCGGCATAACGTAAAGCGCGCGGAGGACACTTGACACGTTAAGTGTGAGCGACGAATCGTGGCGATGATTTCCATTTTTATTTTTTTTACATACATATATACATACATATGGGTGTAAATGTATATATCTATATATGCATATATGTGTAAATATATCTATACATATATATATGCATATATGTGTGAATGTATATGTCTATATATACATATATGTGTATATGTATATGTAAATATAAGAGGACGGTGAGGAAGGACAGTTGGAAGACGACGGTACGATACACGTGTGTAAAAGAGCCAGCGAAGGAATATAACGCGAGGTGCGGTGTCTGGTATCGCGTTCGAGTTTTGCGTTCACCGTTCGGTAATAGGATACGACAAATCGGGCGAGAAGAGAGCGAGGAGGCGAAAGTCATCGGGACCGGGGCTGGCTCCCAACGGTCCATACTCTAATCGAATCGACATAAGCAAAATATTCGATCACGCGACGCCCGAAGTGCGAGCGAGTGTGTCGGAGGAGCGAGGGAGTTTAATGGGGATAAAAGTAACGCGGTCACTCCGTCAGGGGCCGCCTCGGCACGTGTGAAAGAACCGAGCGCAACGTTTGCGACTTTTTCCCGAGGCGTTCACGACCCTCGGCAGTAGTTTGCGGGCAGTTAAAGCTCTGCGTCGCTGGCGCATCGCGTCGTAGGCAAGAAAAGTGAGGGACCAACAACAGAACAAAAAAAAATGGAGAAGCAACGAATGAGGCAGTTTTGTCGCGAGGATGTTAAGTAAATGCGAAGGTGGCGTACAGAGCGCCGACCCAAGGACATGGAATCGTGCAAGAGGAAGGAAAAAGAGGAGGGTGCTTTGTTGGAAGCAGCAGCAGCAGCGGCGTCAGCAGGGGTAAAAAGAAAATGAGAGGACGTAGAGGCGTTCCTACGCGTGGATATTATTTGCCATTATAGCGAGAGAGACAATTTAAAACCTATTACTATTACTCACGTCCCTCGGGCTCCCGCAATATCCAACCTACTACCCGACACCTCCTCATCGTGTGATCTTCCGTCAAAGCCAACGGCAATTGTAATTTTATCGTTCCTCTTTCCCTCCTATCTACCCTGCCTATCTACGATATAATAAGGTACGGTGTGCGACCTTGGTCACTCGCACAACACTCCAAAGGGCAGTCAAACAGACGGTCGGACTGACACCAAAACGGACACTAGGAACAAAAACAACGTAGCAGACACTCAACAGATATTCTAACAGTCTGTCAACGGATCAGACAGTCGGTCAACAGATACTCAAACATATTCAAACAAACACTCAATACATACTCAATACATACATACTCAATACATACTCAATACATACTCTACTCAATACATACTCAATACATACTCAATACATACTCAATACATACTCAATACATACTCAATACATACTCAATACATACTCAATACATACTCAATACACACTCAATACATACTCAAACAAACACTCAAAACGACATTCAAAAGATACTCAAGCAGACACTCAAGAGATACTCATACAAGCACTCAACAGATACTCAGACACTCAAACCGAAATTCAACAGATACTCAAACAGACACTCAAGAGACACTCATACAAGAACTCAACAGATACTCAGACACTCAAACAGACGCTGTAATAGACTGAGTGTCTAATAGACACTAAAACAGTTCCTTCGACAGACAGTAAAATGGACACTTACGCGAACACTAAAACAGACCCTCCAATAAAAAAATTTAACAATAAAACAGACCCTGCTTATGCGAACACTAAAATGGTCCCAGCCACGCACAATACTTGTTCAATTCCATTCGTGGAGTGGAGGGACAAGGGGGGAGAGTCAGATTAATGTTAAGAATGATTCGAAGCGAGGAGCATCGAATTTCGAAATTCTCGTAAGATCACACAAGCATTTTTTAGCCTTCCCGTGTCGCTCGTGTTCATTTTGTTTTGTTCCCTCTTCGCATAGCGTCGACGGGAATGATTCTGTGGGAGCGAGCGCGAACGAGACCGAGGGAATACAGTCCGCGTATATAGATATACATATACACATATATGTATATATACATACACATATATATATATATATCGTGTTTGAGGCGCGCACTCTCTTCTCGTGTGACCGAGCGACGATGCTCCTCTCTTGCTCGGTTCCGTCTGTCTCTCGGTGTGTCTGGGCCCCGAGAGAGAGCATGGATGCTGGGCCCCGATCGAGGTGTGCGGTGGTGCTTTGCAACTGCTGGAACGAATATTCCAACAGGTAAAATGCGACGATCGAGTGGGAGAAAAAGGAGCTCGAGCGCGCGCGAGTCGCACAAACCAGGCGCAACGTTCTCGAATTCCTCGCACGGAAGATTAACATCGGACCGAGACCCGATGCTCGATCCTGTGCGATTTTCTACAGAAATTCACCACTTTCGGGGATCCCATTGAGAATAAGCGTTCTCAAGGCCATTCGAAATACTCACCGATTCCAGACAACCGAGCATATACATACATTTTTTTCTTTCTTTTTTCCCAGCAACAAATTCAAATGCTGTTCGCGATGAAATGTATAAAAAAAAAAACTTTAAGACATCGGCAGTCCTGCTCGCCGTCGAGTTGCACAGCGCTGGAAAACAGGTGCAGTTCGATCTTAACATACGCTTCGCTACAATACGATGTCGTCCGCAGCCCACCGTGTACGCGCTGTGCCACGTTGTCGATTACACAAACGTTCGATATAAGAAAGAAATAGTAGGTTGGGCCCTCGACTTTGAATGGCACGTACAACACAACGTAACAGCTGGGAATTTATGTTAAAGGCCATTTACGAGTTAGCGCGTGCGTAACGGTAGACGAACTCGTGATATCGCGCAAGAAGTGGACTCGTGTTGGGCGGTGCGTACCCGAATGGAAAAAAAAAGCATCGCGTGCGGCACAATATCGAACCATACATCTGCGATATGCGGCGTATAAATTTCATCGAAAAATGTTATAGTAAAACTATTCGTCTTTTATACGGTGACGAATTATCCTATCCGCCGAAACATTCGGCATTATCGGTGTGTGCCGTATGCAAAATATAATTTTCATCGTAAACTTTTGTACTAAAAAGTTCATTCATTTTGTGATGACGAAGTGTCCCATAAGTCGAAACATTTTGCATTATCAGTGTGTATCATACGCGAAATATAATATTCACCGACATTTTTTAAATGTTACAATAGATACTTCATTAATTTTGCGACGATGAATTATACTGTACGCCGAAACATTTAGCACTATCAGTTTTCGCGATATACAAAATATAATTTTCACCGTAAACTTTTGTAATAAAAAATTCATTCATTTTGTGATGACGAAGTGTCCTATACCCAGGAAAAATATTTATTTGACGGCCACCGTTCATTAAGATTAAGTAAAATATTTATCTGATTTAAATAAATATTTATTTGATTTAAGTAACTATTTTCTTAATTTAAATAAATATTTTACTTAATCTTAATAAACGGTGGTCGTCAAAAAAATTGTTTTTCTGGGTGTATAAGCCGAAAAATTTAGCATTATCAGTGTGTATCATACGTGAAAAATAATTTTCACCGATATTGTTTAAATGTTATAATTGAAAATTCATTAATTTTGCGATGATGAATTGTCCTATATGCCGAAAAATTTAGCGTTATCGGTGTGTACGATACGTGAAAGATAATTTTCACAATTTTTTTTTTTATTTTACCATAGAAACTTCATTAATTTTACGACGACAAATTGTCCTACACGCCAAAACATTTGGCACACATTATCGATGCGCGCCCTTGCTCTCGGTTGGTCCGCAGACCACCGCTGCGAGAAGTCATTGTCGCGAATGAATGTGTTATCGGTAAATATTTTGAAGGGTCATCCCGGCGGCCGCGACACCTCAGCTCATTCTCTTCTGGCTCACACTCGGGATTCAGCATAGACCCGACCCTCGCCTCTCGGCTCGAGCGGTCTGTGTGGGTACGAACGAAAAATAAGAAGAAAAAAGTATAACAAAAGAACGAAGAAACGCGACGAAGAGAAGAATCCGCACCTCGCCTATACTTATGGTTATAAGACATCTTGCGGTAGCCGAGAGCCCGAAGGCTCCTCTCGCCCCGCGCCTCTTCCTCTTCATCCTCTCGCCTCTCTCGTTCCCGAGAGTTCTTTCGCCCAAAATCTCTCTCTCGTGCGCGCAATTATTTTTTCTCTCGCCGCACACACACGCACGCGAAACGCGCAGACAGTACAGTAAAGCCCGCGTCGCAAGATTAAGGTAGCTATGTCACTTCCCGCTCATCTCGCATAAGTTATCGAAAAGAAAGTGAATATTGCAAGAACTTCTCGATGGTATAAAAACCTAAAATAATGCATGCATATTAAAGGCACGGAAAAAATTCATTTTGCATAATAATAATTCCAAAATCTCATTAACAAACTTATGAAAAAAATAATTGTTTAACAAATTACCCGGCAAAACAACTTTTTTTTTACATTGAAAATGATTCATTTATTTTTCTGAATACGTATGAATTTTTTTAGAGTTTTCAATTAGTTTTGATTTTTATGTTTTTTCCATATAAAAAAATTAAAAATCAAAGCTGATTGAAAAATCTGAAAAAATTCATACGTATTCAGAAAAATAAGCGAATCATTTTCATAGAAAAAAAAAAGTTGTTTTGCGTTTTGCCGGGCAATTTGTTAAACAATTAATTTTTTGATTAATATGTTAATAACATTTTGGAATTATTATTGTGCAAAATTAATCTTTTCAGTATCTTTAATCTGCATGATTTTTTTTTCAGATTTTTATATCATCGAGAAGTACTTGCAATATTCGCTTACTTTTCTCGAACTTATGCGAGATGAGCGGGAAGCGACATAGCTACCTTAACAACGTCCGCATAAATCAAAGGGCCACCAGCTGGTCCACCGCGCTTCAACTTGAATCATTATAATAACGCAACATTGAGAATTGGTTTTACCACAGCCGATATAATAGAAAATGGGTTCGATGACTCGCTTCCGATAAATCGAAGGGGAACCCCCGAGATAGCATTCAAGGAACGCCGGACGATATGCTCCGACGATGTTTCTCGGATAATACATAGGCGCGCTGAGAGCCCTCGCGCATATACATACACATTATCCCCCCGGCTTCCCCGTATTATCTGCTGACCGGGGTCTCTCTCGCGCGCTCGTCGTCCGGCAACAGTATAGAGAAAAGAAGGGAACAAAAAAAATTAAATAAAGAAAAAAATATACTATAGAGAGAGAGGGACCGAGGAGAACACCGGCACTTATGTGCCGGTAGCCGAGGCCCGGGGGCCCCCGAGGTATTTATGCGCTCGGATTCCCTTTCCTCACTGGGACCTCCCCTCTCCCGTCGGGCTCTTCCGCACCGCGTTAAAGCTCACTCGTTCATCTTCCGTTGGCAGCCTTACTCGCGATTCACGCGTATGCACGGAAATCCGAAAATATTTTTAAACCCCTAAAAAACGAGAAATAAAACTGTCGAAATAAATAATTAATTATCCAAGTACGTCCCGAAAAGATTGTATAATTTAAAAAATCGTGGGCCTTCGACAAGAAATGTTTGTTGAACGTACCATTTTTGTTTTACCATTTAAAGTTAAAAACCCGAAAACGCTTATGACCCCCCCCCCCCCCAAAAAAAAATCTACCGAAATAAATCACTAATTTTCGAAGTACACCCAGAAAAAAAATTATTTGATGGCCACCGTTTATTTGGTTTAAGTAAAATATTTATTCGATTTAAATAAATATTTATTTCAATTAAGGAAATAGTTACAGAAATCAAACAAATATTTATTTTTATCGAATAAATAGTTATTTAAATTAAATAAATATTTTCCTTAAACCAAATAAACAGTGGCCGTCAAATAAACTTTTTTCTGGGTGTAGATCTTGAAAAGATTGGAAAATTTAAAAAATGGTGGAGCTTAGACAAGGAATGTTTGTTCAACATACAATTTTTTTGTATCAATTACAATCAACCGCCCCCCCCCCCCCCAAAAAAAAGTCGAAATAAATCACTAATTTTCGAAGTAGATCTCGAAAAGATTGGAGACCAAAAAAAATGGTGAACCTTGCGCAAGAAATGTTTGTTGAATGTAAATTTTTGTTTACGTTGCACAGTGAGTACAGTGAAGCCATTAAAGAAGTTTCGTCGACGGCTCGAGCTGGTCCATTAGGTCGTAGAGTAACGGGCAATTGCCGTGGAAAGAAGCCTGGGATTCCGAATGCGCTGCCTCGTGGTCGACGCGCGAGGAGGAACTGCAGAAAAGACAGTGGATAAGCCGGGAGAGCTTTGGAGAATAAACGAAGGAGAGCGAGACGGCTGCCGGACGGGGTAGAGGAAAAGATCGGGTAAACGGAGCTTGAGCAGTCGCGCGCGAATTCTCTGCGGCCGCGGAGCTGCGGCGGTTGCAGCGCGAAGGTTTTACATTCCGCGAGGATTTATCGTAGGAAAGAACTTGTTCGCCGGTGTAGAAGCAGCGTCATGAAGGGGACCGTGATCTGACTACATCTCTTATGCGCGCCATATATCAGCGGTATACCGCTCGCTCTCGCCGGTCCGAGTCAAGCCAGTTGAGCAGACGACCGGCCCTCAACTATCTTCTCTTCTGCTATCTGCACGAGCACAAACACACACGTCGTGCGCGTATAATCTCGGTTGTAGAGGAACGTGTATAAGTTCCGCGATCGCGAATGACGAGATCTTCCGACTATTCCCCCGATAGTCGCAATATCACCCCGATAGACGAAACCCCTTCGTGTTGTTTTCCGCATCGATGTATCAAATGGAATACAGTAAAGAAGAAATCGGGTCTACGGTAGACTCGTGGTAGATCTTTCATGTGGGTTTGCCAAAAATTCGCGTACTGGAACGCGGAGTTTCGAAAAATAACTGTTGAGTCGGATACTTGGCCAATTGAGTCTGCAGATCATATGCTTCAGTAAATCCTAGTTTATTGTAGATAAATTTCAAATTATATTCAGTAAAAAAATATATTGAACAGTATTAAGTAAAAATATATTAAATAGTATTTAGTAAAAAATATATTAAATAGTATTCAGTAAAAAGAAAACAGGTCTAGGCTAGACTTGTGGTAGATCTGTCATGTGGGTTTGCCAAAAGTTCGCGTACTGGAACGCACAGTTTCCGAAAATACATGTTGAGTCTCATACTTGTCCAATTGAGTCTACAAATCTATGTAGACTTGGTCTCTACAGGCCATTGTGAAATCTCCATATCTCCATATGTTTTGGTAGATAAACTTCATACTCCTTACCATCAAAGTCTACCCTAAAAAAAAATATTCATCGTGCGCGTACACTCTCGAATATACTTTCCTTTAGCATTGTTTTCAGCATCGATAAATCAAATAATATCCACTACAAAAAAAATCGTGTTTACGATAGACTCGTGACAGATCATCGTATACATTTGTCAAAAGTTCCCCTACAAGGTTTCGTAAAGTACTGACTCCGAAACTCGTGCAATTGAGTCCACAAATCTACACAACCCTCGTCTATTCAGCCTACTTAAGTGAAATCTACACGTGCTCCTGGAAATCTTACTTTATAGTACATAAACTTCAGACTACTTACGATCCACCGAAGCCTAATCCAAAAAAAAAGTTTCAAGATCTTCAACTATCCGAATATATTAACTGCAAAGATAGAACCGGTTCTTATCAAGATATCACCTCATATCAAGAATATCATAACATTTACTATCGCCGGATTGTCCCCGGTGCAAACATATGGCAATAACTGGTCCTAATCCTGTGCGAAATATTCACTCTTCACGGCAATATCAATTTTTAACACATGTGCATATTCCATGTGGGTGTCCATGAAGAAGGTGGGGGGGGTGGGGGGGGGGGGGGGGGGGGGGGGGGGGGGGGGGGGGGGGGGGGGGGGGGGGTGGAGGCGACGGTGTCGTGCATAGGCAAACGAAGAGACCCGTTTACGTCGTCGCGAGGTGGATAAGAAAGAAAGCGAGAGAAAGAGGAAACTATAGAGTGGGCCGTATCGGTATCTCTTGTTGCACGGGCTCGTCGCGGTGTCCCCCGTATGCCAGCACTAATCGATTTTGCGAGGCCGAAAGCGTGCCACCGTGCGACGTCTAATTGGTAATTAAGCTCGACTTTACGACGACGGCCTCTCCTCTCCCTGCATCTCGGCCGGTCCCGGAGAGCCGCTACCGTGGACCGGGTCCGCACGTAGCGCAGAGCTCATAGCTGCTCCCAACGATTGCACGACGAGTGCCGGCCGAGCCCGGCAGCGAGAGGTCCGCAAGGAGGAAGGTGTCGGACACGAGTCGCTCCCACGGGACTGAGTAACTACCGGATAATGCATCCGTTAAATCGCTTCACGGGGATAAATTACAGCGGCTCCAATCCTCGACCCCGTTACTTGTCCACTGCGTCAACTGTTTGAACCCTCTCGAGCGTGAGCGGCAGTTTCTATACACACAGCGCTGAAATTTTAGGCCCTAAGATCGAGACCTGACGAGACCCGAGAGGACCTCGTCAGAGCCCTGGCTCTTTCCGGACCTAACGGACGCTTCGAAAATTCTACCAAGGTACTCGTGTAAAAAATAATCAATGACGCTGAAAGAAATCCAAAATATCTTCGCTGGAAAGGAATTCTATTCGGTGCACGAAGATCCTATTTGCTGTAAATGACAATCGACTTGCGAAAGGATACTTTTTCAACAAAAGAATTTTTTCTGCAGAATGTGGTCTACCATCGACCGGCAATCTTGGGTTCTTTTTTTGTTACTCTATCGGCTGTTTCCGAGTTTGCGCCTCGAGCTGTCTTTCGGGCTTACGCATCGGCTGGAACTGGCGAAACATAGAAACGAAAGGTGGTTGCGTGCGCGAAAGGGCGCGATGGGGAATGGCGAGAAAAAAGGGAGAACAGTTTCGGAGCAGAAGTGAGGGACTCCGAATACATGACCTCCCAGTGCCGCTGGCCTACCTACCGGCGACAGTAGCGAAGAATCGCCGAGAGAGAATGAGGATAGAGTAAGACGCGCTCGTGTGTGCGTGCCCGAGCGTTTCTCGATGGACGGAGTGAGATAACTGCTGCTTCGCGCGCAAGAGCTCGATAATCGCGGGCGCTTGGTTTTGCAGCGATTCGCGGGTGAGCTCTCTCCGGGTCTCTCGGGCGAGGATCGCGGGGCCTCCGGTTGCCCTTCTTCGAGGCGAGTAGGTACATCGAAATGGAATCCGGTTCGTCGAACAAAACCGAGGGGTCCCCGTTGACAAATTGAGTCGGGTTCCGGGTACGCATTCGCGCGTAAACCACGCGTAATACTTTCCCTCTCGTTCACCGTGACGTTTGTTCGTATAACTCTCACATTTCTCCAATTTGCCAGAACAACACTATTAACTTATACACACGACAGATAAGAAAGGTTTGCATACGCAATTAACACTTTTTTCGTCATAGCGGAAATACGTCACATTCGGTATGGAAATCTCATTTTTCGACCGGAAGTGACGAAATACGATTTTCAAGCCTGAGATGATGTCACTTCCGGTCTAAAAATTGAGAACTCTTGTGCCATCTCTAATGAATTTGAAGTCGGCTAAGTTGGAGTTAAAGAATGGTCCTTTGGGAAATGGTCCTTTGGGTAATAGTCCTTTGGGAAATGGTCCTTTGGGAAATGGTCCTTTGGAAAATGGTCATTTGAGAAATGGTCCTTTGGGAAATGGTCCTTTGGAAAATGGTCAATTTGAGAAGTAGGAGGACAAGTTATTAAACCGCCGCGAACGCCTTTTGCCTGAGACGGCGAAGATCGAGCAAAGTATCGGTTTAAAATGATTAAATAAATTAGTAACTCGAAAAAGAAGAGGCGTAGCAGCGGCAGCAGCGACAGGAGGACCGGGTGCTTTTATACGGGCTCTGACTACGGGTTCGCGAACAAGTCAGTAACATCAGGACGGACAGCGAAAAAGACGCGAGCGGTTGTAGTAACAGCAGCAAAGGAGCAGTGGCGGCGGTACCGGGATGACTGGATGGGATCCATACGAGGCCAATCCCCGTTGAATTCCTCCTAATTATGCACGCTTTACCATCACGACTATACCGCGGGTAGAAGGCGACTGCGAAGAAGGGAAGGATAAGGCAGAAGAGCCTTCTGCGATACACATTCTTCCAATCATCGCGCCTCGGCTAACATGCACACTCGGCCTCACCGTCCCTCCGGACCTTCCCTCGCGCATTCCCCCGAACCCCCTCGTACGCCTAGTCTCGCACAGTCGTACTCTCTCGCGAAACGCGTTTTACCTTACAAATTCAATAAGCATATATCATATTTAATGTACGTCCTGAGCTGGGAATATTTTGACCGAGGCGACAGGACTACACAACAACCTGCTCGCCCTACACCTTTTTCATCTTATTTCTTCCCTTTTCTATACTCAACTCGCTTCTGCTTCTGAATGGATCAGCGGAGCGAGCTTGTCTCTTCTGCTCACCCAGCGACCTCTTTCCCTACCGTTGCCACGATAGAATCCAAAGCTCGCACCTTCTCAATGGTTAGACTATTGTTTATCGAACTCGGCTTGATGGCCAAATCGTCAGAGAACAATCTGGAAATTTTAGGGAATTAAAAAAAAAAGAAAATTTGTTAACTGGTCAGGTAAAATGAGTGGTGATAAAAAACTTCACTGCTTCTGTGCATTATAAAAAAATTCAAAGAATTGCATTTTCTTTTCCGTCATACATACATTCATGTTGCTATTATTTATACTGCAAAAAAAGGATGTGCAACCATTGTTTTCCATCACCGTTAAATGGTTCGTAAAACATAAGTTTTTATTAATTAACTTGGAATTATTTAGATCAACTTCGAAGCTTAGCTGATTAAATTACTCGTATCGACACTATCTGTTTGAATTTTTATCAGCTAAAAATCACCACTCTCGATATTCTCGGTGCCGTTGCAATATCTAGAGTCGAAAATCTTTGTTTTTTCTTAAAACTCTTGAGAATTTGAGTGGATTAAAAAATTGGCATTACTATCGTTTTTGTTTTTGCACACATAAGCATATCGACTCCCGAATGAGAGACAAATCCGTATCGAGCATCGCCGTTGATTTCTCGATTCGGTTATACGTGCGCGCGTATAATTTCTTAAGGGATTCCGGTTAGTCCCGAAATCGACGAGTGTCAGGAGGTAAGTGGGTCCGTAAATAACATCACACGGTGCGCCGTCTTGCCGGGTACGAGTGTTAATATTATTTATATCGATAATTAAAGGCGACCAAGGGCGCGATCGTAGTGCAGGCACGCGCTTTCCCAGTCGCTCAAGCCTCCGGCAACCATAAAATATTCTTACTGACTTTTTGATTGAGATTCGAGAGAGAGAAGGAGGGAAGGGACGGAGAGTGAGTGGGGACCGGCTCTACTGGGACTTCCCTCGGCCCTGCGTGCTGCCTCCGAATCTCCGTCCGTATCTCTCTCGTTTCTTCTCTGTGCCCACGCACACACATACACACACATATTTACACACGAAAGATTTCGTCATGCGGCCGCGTGCCGCGAAGCCGGGTCCCTTTTTTTCCCCCGAAATAACTCACGAGGAACGAAACGAAGGAAAGAACAAAAAAAATGCAATTATCCAGTCATAGTTTCAAGCGGCTCGGGAGAAAAAAAAGGCCTTCCACGGAAACGCTAGAGATTTATCGATTGATCGATCACTCACAAAAAAAAAAATTATATATAGCATATTTAGTCACACACGTGATACGAGTCGAGCGAGGTATAATAACGCGCGACTGTTGCGAATCGTTGGCGTTACTAATGGTCGCTGGGACGTTTTGTATATCGCCGATCCGAAACGATCGACCATTTTCCGATACGAATATCGATCGCGCTCTCGATCTCCCAGGCGGTACTTGATTCCTCTGCAAACCGGCAGAATATACACACACACACACACACACACACACACATACATATATATATATATATACATGAGTAAATATAAGCGCAATGTCTGCCCAGTCCGAGCCCTTCCTGCACAGGAAACGGACTCGTAGACTTTACACGTATCCAGCGTTCTATTCTGGGGAAGTCGAGGAGGATGAGAGCGAGGAACGTAGATAACAGCCGCGAAGAACTAAGCGAACGAGAACCGGAGAAGCGGAGGCGAATGAGCGACGCTGCTTTCAATAAGCCAAGAACACGGGCCCTCGGCTCGAAACCGCAAGTCACGTTGGTTCATTACGCCGCCCCACGTGAGAGTGAGATGAGACTCGGAAACTAGCCTAAGCTTCTTCGCGTGTGCTGATGGACCTTGCAGCGGCAGCATCAGCAGCAGCGGGCTGCGAGGCAGCATCACCGGCAAATCGGATCCCCGGAGAACGCGCGAGCTTTCAAGGTCCGTCGCTTTCAGGATCGGGCCGTGGAATACTCGATTCCGTACGCGCCTGCATGTACACTTCTATATTCTATTCCTTCGCGAAAGTCTCATCGGTGCATTCGACTGCGTTGCCGAGCGTGTGGAATAATACTTGGCTGACCCCGTCAAATCGTCGTCGATTAACCGGCGCGAGGATCTTGAGCATGGTACGAGAAAGATTTTGAAAAAGTCAAAATTCTCGTGCACTTTGGGCGCCAGAGACATTCGCCGAAAATCTCACCGATCGTCATCTCGCGTGTAAAAAAATCTGGTCTATCCCTGCACCCAGAAAAAATTTTTTTTTGATTTAAATCAAATAAATATCTATTAAAAATCTATAAATAATATTTAATATTATATAAATATTTATTTAAATAGATATTTATTTTAATTGAGTAAATAGTTACTTAAATTAAATACATATGTATTTAAATCAAATAGATATTTTACTTAATCTTAATAAACGGTAGCCGTCAAATAATTTTTTTTTCTGGGTGTGACTTGCGGTAGATCAGTTATGTGCGTCTACCGGAAGTCCGGCTATTGGGACGTATTGTTACTAAATAGATTATTAGATAGACTGAATAGTTTGATAAATAGATTTTCAGATACCTGGCAAGTCTGACATTTGTCCACTTCAGTCTACAGTCCATGTGACCTTTGCGTCTATGAACACATTGTTAGAACGCGATATAAAGTTTGTCTACGTTCACGTACTACTATCTACAATCTACTTGCATCTATGTAGAGTTTAATTTATATAGACCAAAATCTACAGACTACATAAACTTGAGTAAACGAGGATCTCTTATTATAAGTTGACACTTATTTTCGCAAATTTATCTCGTACGTCTACAATCGCCTCAGTAGTTGGATTTTCGGTAGACGCACGTCGTGGATCTACCACGAGTCTGCACACTAAAAAATAATCTCGTAAAATCGGAATTCGAAATAAAAAAAAAAAAATTTTGTTAATTAAGTGACCAACTCGTTTGCCACTTATTGTACAGTCTACAGTAGACTCGGGTAGACAAACCACAGGATTTAACAGACAGTTCCGCAAATCTATCTCATCCAGATTTTTGGTAGATGGACTTGACTGATCTACCATGAGTCTATCGTAGAGCAGATTTTTTTTTCTTCACTGGCTCGTGTATGCGCGTTCATGCGGAACGCATACGTACGCTCGTAATAACGAAGCTGAGATGCTCTCAGGAAATTCTTATGGCTGTCGTGCCGCGCGGCTTTTCCAAGGGTTAATCCGAGATGTGAAACGTTTGAAGAATCGCGATGGTGGATGGTGGATATTAGATCGTTGATGTTATACAGCGGCATTCACTGTGCGCGTACCCGCGCCGCTATCGTCCGTGTACCAATGAGTTATAATAACGTGGCTCGCGCGTCGCTGTATCCTTCGTTTCCTCTCACTCCCTCGCCCCCCCCCCCCTGCGTCTCACCCTCGTACCGTCAGCGATGTAACCTGACCGAACAGTTAATTGGAATTTAGTGATTGCCAGTGGCTCATCCGAGACCGTACCGAGTCTAGCTACATCACGAGCTCGTTGCCTCTCGGCTCACTGGCAAATTGCATTAACCCCGCAACGCAAATTTCGCTCTAATCGAGTTTACGCACTATGAAAAAAAAACAAAATTTACTGAAATAAATTAAATTTTTTTGTATATTTTTTTTCATTAATTATCTCAACATATATTTTTTTTATTGGTCAAGTGAACTTGGACATTTTTTTTAATTGAGTGCAATTCGAATCGACCCGATAAATAGATCGAATTTTCTGCGTAAAAAACTTAATGTTGATGCCTGTAGAGTTTTATTTTTTTTATTTATCTGTATTGCCCCCGCTTCCCAAAGCTACTTACAAGCGCCTTGTAGCGCGTCGGCTCGATTGATGCGTAATTACGCACCAACCGAGCCGACTACTAATTACTAGTCCTCACTTATTTTTTTTTGTCCGTTTCTGTTTTTTTGCCCTCATGCACCGAAACAGGCCCCCCCCCCCCCCACCTTCCGCCCCCCCCCCCCCTCCCACCT
>JAPYZC010004516.1:0-10216 GCA_030522665.1 Ichneumoninae sp. A BG-2022a | reverse complement strand
AACAACTGAACATTTTTGGACGAAATTTGGCAGAAACATTGACTATTGACCACACAAGCTGTGTGCAAAATTTCAGCCTGATCGGTGGCGGCGTTCCCGGGATATAGCCATTTGAATTTTTCGCGTCTGATTCACACATACACACACACACACACACACACATACACATACATCCGGACATTT
Organism: Ichneumoninae sp. A BG-2022a; assembly: GCA_030522665.1. Taxonomy (NCBI): domain Eukaryota; kingdom Metazoa; phylum Arthropoda; class Insecta; order Hymenoptera; family Ichneumonidae; species Ichneumoninae sp. A BG-2022a. The sequence continues at coordinate 10,033 of JAPYZC010004516.1, read as the reverse complement.
TTTCTGAATGTGATTTTTCGATGTTTTGGAACATTCTGAACACGTTTTCATTAAAATCTCGAAAATTTTTCACAAAGCTTCCTCTATGAGGAAGCAAAACAGCTCGTAGTTGTCTAAGCGACACGCTGCCTTTTGGTGGTGGTGCCGTTGTATTGAACATTTGTTCAGGGTCGTACGGCTCTTCATTCATCTCGACAACATCACTCCCCGAATCCACTCGTAAGAAGAGGTAGTTGGAAAACTCCACAGTGCCAATGATTTTGAGTGGTGCACCTTTACGGAGATCCGCTGGAAGCCCAGATAGCGACGTAAATCGCACCTAAAATTTCCATAATCCGTTTGTGATAGAGCTGAATTCATAGTTTGATTGATTATTAAAATGTCTGGATTCTCGAAAATTAAACTTTACCCAGCCGGTGATGGCTGTAACAGAAATTAAAAAAGCATTGGTTTATCAATTAATTTTATTAAATTAAAAAAAAAAATTAAAATATATATATATACTCACCATTTTTTTCACCCAGTTTCTCTGCGATTTCGTCCCAAGCGACAACCGGGATATGGTCTCGCAATCTCCCGTTCACCAATAATTTCGACCTCGGTGACGTTCCGAATATTCAATTCAAAGTGCACGTTCCCAAGATTGTAGCGTGCGTTCTGGAAGGCCTGTCCCCCGTCGATGTGAACGATCTGCAATAAACAAAAAAAGAGCAAATTGATCGTATCAATTTTGAAATGATAGCATTAATGATTAAAAAATGAAAGAATAAGGTTAGGAAATAAGGAAATAAAGTTACGAGCTTACATAAAATAAAATACGGAAGAGATGAAAATAATTTCATACAACATGAGCAAATTTAATTATTGCTCATGTTGTATCGTGCACTTCGATTTGAATATTCGGAAAGTCACCGAGGTTAAAGTTGTTGGTGAACCGGAGATTGCGAGACTAGATGTCCATATCACGGTCGTCGCTTCGGACGAAATCGCAGAGAAAGAGGGTGAAAAGGTCGGTGAGTAAAATATTTGGATTTTTTTAATAGAATTTTTACTTAATTAATTAATAAAAAATCAATTGTTTTCAAAATTTTTTATTAATTACAGCCGTCACCGGCTGGATAAAATTCGATTTCCGAGAATCCGAGCATTTTAATAATCAATCGTCCTATGGATTCGGCTCAATCACAAACGGAGTTTGAAAATTGGAGGTGCAACTTACGTCGCTATTTGGATTTCCAGCAGGTCTCCGGAAAGGTTCACCGATCGAGATCATGGGACCTGTGGAGTTTTCGAACTTGTGATGTTGTCTTTTTCCGAAATAATATTCAATTTAGGTATATTTTAAAAACTAGACTAAAATTTATATTAATCATTCCTTTTAGGATATGTAAAACAAAAACGAGACTTACAAGAAATAATATAGACATAAGATTGATACTGAACATTTCGTTATGTTTATTATTTGCATCACAAGGTCATAAAAAAAGAAAAATATATATATTGTAACGTGCCCCTTTACTCTCCGCGGCTTGGGAAAGCCGCAGAGCAGGAGTCGCTCACAAAATGACGCCTTCACGTTAAAAAATCGGAAGGGTGCCAGGTTTTTCTGTTTTATCCGCGAGAAACCAAGACGGGACGAGCCGAGGAGTCGAAAGACTACTCACCATGCCGAGGTAGTTCAGGAATTAGGGTCGGAAGTGGAACGAGGGCCGAGCTACTCCAAAAATAACACCATTTAACAAATACAACTTCGCAAAACAGACGTTTCTTTAATAAATTAATAAATTATATTCCGCTAGTGTTCTCAAAAATCCATCTAAATTACAATCTCCAGGTTAACAATTCTAATGATGAGTTGGGGCGTGAAGCGCCCCATAGAATGTCGGAATATTTGGGCGAGTCAGTGACACGGCTCGCCCGAACGCCATCAACGAATTCTACATAACTACCATTACTACAGCGGTTGAAGACCGCTGTGACAAGCTATTTATTTGCTTTCACTAAAATGCCAAAATTACACGATACGACACGAAGGCTACAAAGGCATGATTTTAACAATACATTTTAATGACTCAAAATCCGAATACAAAATCTACAAAACAAACGAACCTGTCGTCGAACCGACCAGACTACGACCTAGCGAGAGACAACTTCTCTCGCCGAGCGGAAGGCTGAGTTAGGGCGCTTTTTTGCATCCCTCACGACAAACTAATTGTGCAAAATCTACCACTTTAAATCGCAGCACCCTTTGAACTCTCGAGTAGAGAAATTCCACCCACCGGAATATTACGTGACGATGGTACGAGAGGATGGCTTCTATCCCGTCCTTCTCTCCCTGACTTTTCGCACACACAACGACCGACGATTTGGCTCTACTAATAGCTATCGCTACGTCGACGTCCAGACAACAAGTGACGATTTTCACGGCTCGCAAGCCCTTGCCGAAAATTGAAGAGCGGGGCGCGCGGGGAAGGCCACACGCGCACCTCGTAGATCTCTGTCGCGAACATCGATTTGGGGGGCCAGCCGATCATTGCTGGCCCGCACGAGGCAAGTCATTCTCAACGCGAGCAACATTATCGACGATTCCCACGCCGCGGACGATGTTAGCTCGTAGCGATGTTGCGAATCTTCCGATGAGTCTTGCGCTCTTGGCCTGGCGATGAAACGGAATGCAGGACAGCCTCCTTTTCTGCGATGTTGCACTCCGTTCGGCCATTCCTCGATGACGGGTTTGAGCAACGCCGTTTGCCGCGTCCCTTGATTTGACGAAGTCCATTGCGGAAGTTTAAACTCCTCGCTCTATGATTCCCATTTCAAGTGGGTGGATCCACGATGAAGTGCGCGACCAAAAGATTCAAAATACATTAGTTACCATTCTCTATCGCCTAAGTTAGTCCAGTCGATTCGACAAATCGGTCTCACAACGTTCTTTTTCTTCTGAATTTCGTGAAAACCCTAAAAATTCTCGCTCGACCCCCCCGATTTGCTGGCTGGACCATGACTGTCACGTTGAAGGAGGGCCAATTGCAACGTGCGTTAGAAACGCCACGTTACAATATATAGTATCAATCACAGTTTTATTAATATCTAATCGCAAAATGTCATCTCTCCAACATATAATTTTTGTTATCTTTAAATCCTATACATTCTTCATTCCGAGTAGAGAGATACATGCGGATTACTTCGATTTTCTTTTATAGTTGATTTATTTTTCTTGAGAGACTATTTTCCAAGGTATTCTACTTTAAGTCTTTCTCGGGAGTCTAAGTACTTAACTGGTACGGGCGATGGATTGGATTCTCGTTGAAGATGTCGAATTTCTGATGTCGATGCTTCTTCTTCGACTGACGAGGGACCGGTCCAAATGTCGACTCGTAACAACTCCAGCATCGAATCTCTCTATTCGAGAGCGATGATCCATGGATCTATCCCACTCCGTAACTTCATCTTCGGTATTGCACCTCACCAAGAAAGCTTGAAGAGTGTTGAAACCGATGAATTTTCCCAGACTCCGAGAAAATATGTATGTCGCAGTACGTGTTAATTGGTACGACCTACTGTGGCCACTGTCTCCGCAAGAGTACTTATTCCTCGAAAATTATTACGATACCGACCAGTCGCCGAAATTATTAGATTGATGGGGGGAGAGTCCCGTTAGGCGAGGGTCCAATGGCTTCTCTCCTCTTCTTGGCGATCGGGTATCGTTTGTTTGTCCATCTCTCTCACTCTATTCATGTATTCTTCCTCACATATTGGAAATATCTCGTAAATTGATCGTAACTTGACATTATCTCCCTTTTGTATGCGGGGTTTGTCCCAACAACGCGTGCAAAATATAAGCTTTCTTAATTTTAATTATATTATCCCTATGACTCCACCTCAAACTAAAGGTCTCGTCCTATATTTTACCCTAACTTATATACTACTTAGTCTAATTTTGGATCTCCTGGTTATTATATTTCATTAATTAATCATGTATATCTTGATATTAAATATTACGTCATATTTTCGTATATATAAATCTTTGACTGTATAATTTCATATATTTCATTTTAATTTTATTCTCTTTAGGAGTCCGTTTTCGTTTCAGATTTAATAGTCAATAATAAACATATAGACATATTTTGTCGTGTTCAATCACAGTCCATTATTTTACTTCATTTAAATTTCAGCTTTTCAACCTATTCTTTTAACGACATTTCAGATATCAGTCTAGTAAACTCTCTACTTGCATGCTATGTATTGAGTTATGTCCTATTAATTTTACATTCCTACAATTATTTACAGATCTACGAGATTTTGTACATATTTACACCTATTTACATTTAACTATTTACATTTTTATATCAATCATTATTATATACGATTCGTTGATGTATGACAAGGCCTGAGAGAATGCTAAATAACGCTTCACTGATGAATGGGCTCTTTATATTTTCTTAAACTTTCTCGATTATAGGTTCCTTTTATTTTATCGATATCATCAATTTCAGAAAGAATGAACGCGTTAGCACCCTTGGTTCCACTAATTTTATACGGTCCTTCGAAAAGATGAACAAATGTATGCGTTACGCGATCCGTATTACTTGAAAGGTGTGGTACTTTGAGTAGAACTTTATCTCCTACAGTCAATGGTACATTGGAAATAGTTTTTTGATAACGCTTTCGACACTCGAAGTTTTTTAATAGCCTTTCTTTTGCAAGCATTATTTTTAATTCATGTGACTGATCCGGAGATTCTGGGAATTGGAATAACTCGGTTATATTATCTTTTGGTTTAATACCCCAGTGTAACTCTAAAGGATTATATCCGGTGCTACAATGTGTGGTACTGTTCAATAATAATTCCATTTTTGGTAGATGTTTGGCCCATCGCGTATGTTGTTCTGCACAGAAAGTCCGAAAGAGTTTTCCCAATTCCCTCATCACTCGCGCTGTTGGATTTGATTGAGGATGACGAATTGACGAGAAGACTACTTTTATATCATTCTGACTTAATTCTGCTTTCCAAATTTTTGCCGTAAATTGAGACCCATTGTCTGATAATATTCTCTTTGGTTTTCCAACTTTCTCACAATAGTCTCCTAGAATTTTGTTTACTACTATTCTTGCGGTTGCCTTTTTTAACGCGTAGAGTTTTACCAGTTTCGAAAAAGCATCCATTACAACGAAAATGTATTGGACGCCGCCTATAGATCGTGGCAACGGTCCATAAAAATCGAATGTAACTAAATCCCCAGGTTGATCTGATTTTACCTGACAATATTGATCTTCCATTGTTCGCTGTACATGCTTAACCCTTTGACACAAATCACAACTAACAACGTAATGCTTTACATCCCTGTTCATTCCTTTCCAATAGAAAAATCTTTTTAACTGACACAACGTCTTGTAGACACCCGTATGTCCCATTCTATCGTGTTCACATTGGATTATGAAATCCTGCAAGCTACTTGGCATGAGTATGCTCCAATGTGATGAGGGTGGAGACTTATGGAACCAAATATCCTTATACTTTTGTAGATGTTTTTCTTTTTCATTTTTGAATCCTTCAACAAATTCTATTAATCTTTGGTCTTGTTGTTGTAGTTGCGATAACTTTTTTAACTCTTTTTTGAAAATGGGATCTAATTCTAGTTGCGCAACCATAATCAACGCATCACTTTCTACGCCATCGACCTCCTCGATCTCGCCTAGAAGGAGGGTTGATATCATTAAACGCTCTGAATTTTCTTCCTCAAATTTTTTATTTGGATTTCGGCTAAAATATCTGCAACTATATTGTCGCGACCCTTACAAAATTTCACTGCAAAAGAAAATTCTTGTATTAACAGAATCCACCTACATAACCTTGCAGTATGATAAGGTGTTCGGTTAAGAAAAGTAAGTCCTTGATGATCAGTAATGATGATGAACGGTCGCTTGAGAAGATAAATACGAAACTTGATGATTGAATATACAATTGCGAGAAGCTCTTTCTCAGTACTTGTATAGTTAATTTCAGTCTGTGCTAATCCTCTGCTAACTAACGATATTATTTGATGGTCATTATTCTCATCGATCTGAAACAAAAAGCCACTAATACCTTTATCTGAGGCATCCGTTTGCAGATAGAATGTTTCGTTTATTCAATAATGGGATAGTTCCACCGTCTGTATAAATTGTCTTTTAATTATTTGTACGCTCTCGAGTGTTCTGGAGTCCATACCCAACGTCAATCCTTTTTCAATATCGATCTTAATGGCTCAACGTACTCGGCATGCTTGCTACTAAACTGACGGTAATAATTACAAATTCCTAAGAATTTTTGGAGTTGTTGTTTTTTCCGAGGTTCGTCAAAATTCACAATGATGTCAAGTTTTTCCGGATCCGGTACTATTCCGCGCGGGGATAACGAAAAACCAAGGAAATTTACCGTTTCTTGACAGAAAAATGTTTTATTGAGACGAAGCGTGAAATTATGTTGACTAAGTCTTTGAACGATTTTTTCGAGATATATCAATTGTTGTTCGAAATTATCTGATGTTATTAGTAAGTCATCTACGTAATATGTCAAAAAGTCGGTAAAATCGTCACGAAACGCTAAGCTTAGTGCTCGAATAAAGCCACTACCTGATGTTTTCAATCCGAATGGTATTACCTTAAATTGATATAAATTCCCATCGAACAAAAAGGCAGTATATTTTCTCGATTCTTTCGATCGAGAGTTGTCATACACGTTTTGCCATGATGTTTCTGCATTATCTCACTAATTATCGGTGGAGATTCGTTATCTTCTTCGATAATTGCGTTCAAATATCTGGCATCTAAGCACACTCCAACGCGACCGTCCTTTTTATCTAAGATTCGCAAGGGACTGCAATACGGCCCACTTCCGCGTTCTATAATCCCTGCATCGCACATCGTTTTTATTTCCATCCGAACGGAATCGCGTAGGTGTATTGGTACCGGATAAGAATGATTAAGGATGGGCTTCGATTTAATAAGTTTGATTTCATGTTCGTATATAGACGTCAATCCGGATTTTGCAGAAAAAACGGTTCTATGTTTGAGTATGAAATTAGATATTGCTTCCGCGCGGTCTCGATCCAGCGACGTTAGCTTACGCGCGAAAGATCGAATCTCCTCAGAGAAAGCCCGTTCACTATTAGGTATCTCGTTTAGGGTAAGCATATTCTCATCGTTTTTTAAATCGAACTCTTGATGTAGGTAGTCATAATTAATCTCACTTTCATCATTATCACATGCGTCTACTTTTTCGTACCGATTATTATCGATTAGTTTTTTACTTTCCGAACAATTAATAGAGATTATTTCATCATCTTCCTTTACAGGTGATTCTGTGTAAACACAATTTCCAATATAATAGTTATCGATTTTTTCGTTTTTATCAACAATACCCAACTCGTTTAAACACAACGATTCTTTTTCGTTAGTCAAATTTTTATTTTGTTTTTCAATCCGATCTTGGATAACATTCTCATTTTTATGATCTTTATTTCCGGTTATCTTTTCTCGACTATTGAGATTGATTTTGTTTTGACTACTTATGACACAATCTTTTTTGTCACAACGTACATTTCCATTAGCGATGTTATGAACGTCAACTATGACGCAATCATCAAGACGCATATTCGATGACTCGCTTTTGGACGTACTGCAAAAGTTCGATTTTTTAACATGATTTTCTTGACACTCCAATGATCTTTTTTCTGTACGAATAATTTGAATATACGTGTTCTTATTGTCCTAAATAGTGTCAAGTCTCTCCGAAAAGTCTCGATGAAACGTCGCCAATTCGGGGCCGAGCGGACTACCCAGTATACTAATCGTTTTATTGTCGTAATTAATTATTCCTCGATTTTGATGTAACCAATCGTTACCGAGTATCCCATCCGACGTCAGATATGGGACAACTAGGAAAACATAACGACAACGTGTATTTCCGATAAACGCATCGAACAGGATTTGTCGTTTTACTGTAGTCGATTTCTTTCCGATAGCTGAGGAAACATATACGTTTGTTAACGGCAACTCATTAAGATTATATACGCGTTTTAATTTCATATAAAATTCTTCCGAGATACAGGTAATTTGACTCCCTGTGTCAACTAAAACTTTGATGGTTTTATCCCCCATTGCAAGTTTTACATGGGGACTCGGTTTTATTAGCGATGTTAAATTTACTTGCTCTGTATTTTTTGTTTTACCCTCAATATCGAGCGATAGGTCCTCAATAAAATCCAAAAAATTTTGACACGGCGTCGGACCGCTTTTCATCGTGTCAACTATTAGTTTAACGGGTTTATTTGATTTTGTCTATTCTGTGGCACTATTCCCATGTTACCTGCTTGATTATTACCAATATTAGGCGGTGGAACTCTAAAATCGGGTAATTGGAAAGCATACGGCATAGTGTTTGCGTGATTTTGTGTATAACCATTGTTAGCGTACATGGGAGGTCGATACGCGTTAGTATATTGTCCGTTGTATTGTTGGCTTTGATTAAATCCTCTGTTATTATTTGGATTACGATTTTGTCGATTTTGATAGCCGAAGTTTCTCGAGCTGTTATTATCTCTAACATTATTCGACTGGTTCGATTGAGCAACTTGTACGCTGTTAATCTGACTACCTTGAGGATTATAATTATTCCTCTGATCTCTTCGAAAGTAATCTTCTTGAGCAAGATCCAACTGAGCGAGAGATTGTGCGACTGCGTTAGTGACCGCAAAATTTACTGTAGCCAAACTCGTTCGAATTCTAGTCGGAAATTGTGGGGCGATTGTGTAATTAATTTCGTATGGAGTTAACGCTGGATCAAAATGTCGAGTATCTTTCAGTTGTTTATAAAAATACGAGTGCATACTGCCCTCGCCAGCTTTGTATCGACGCGCAGCCCATTGGTTCTTGACTCGAACTTTAACGGGGATCGAATAAAACTCTATCCTGAAAGCTATCTTGAACTCTTCGAATGTCGAAATGTTATCTTTGACTACACTGTACCATGTCTTCACTCTACCCTCAATAATATGCTCGACGACAACCATTTGTTGCTGAGCGCGAACATTCTTTAATTTAAAATATCTCTCGATATCTTCGATGTACTCGATAGGATTGTTCTCCTCCACAAATTTCGGAACGTTTATGTTGATGTGTAAATTTTGTAAATGATTTACTAGCCCATTTACCAGATCGTCGTTACCTCGATTTACTTCGACCGGTTGATTAGCCGCTTGGTGCTGAGCCGAAATGTTGTTATGTGCTCGTAATCTCTCGAACTCCGCTCTTTGTTGTTCTAACTGTTGTTGAGCTTCTCTCAAGCGTTGCCGTACAGCGTCTATCTCCTGTCCTCTATTCTCTTCGTCGTCGCCAGCCATTCTTTTTTTTGTATCTGTTTGCTCGTTAGAAATTAAATTATTATTTGCTTTCAAAATTTTTGAGGATAACACCGTATATTTTTCCGGTTTACTTTTATTTTTCGTTATCGTTTTTAATACTGGTGATTTAGTCGCAATTTCTTTTATTTTAGATCTAGTTAAACGTGGCGAAGATGACTCAACTTTCTTACTAGGCATTAAAATCTAACTTTTGAATAACCAAATTGCCAAAAAAAAATGTAATTTGAACAAAACATTTATTTCATTATTTATTTAATATTAATTTGTCAAATATATATATTTTATATGGCTACGTGCAATCGTGCCTACTAGTTGGGCGCCAAAATGTGATGTTTTCTTTTTCCGAAATAATATTCAATTTAGGTATATTTTAAAAACTAGACTAAAATTTATATTACTCATTCCTTTTAGGATATGTAAAACAAATACGAGACTTACAAGAAATAATATAGACATAAGATTGATACTGAACATTTCGTTATGTTTATTATTTGCATCACAAGGTCATAAAAAAAAAGAAATATATATATATATATAGTATCAATCACAGTTTTATTAATATCTAATCGCAAAATTTCATCTCTCCAACATATAATTTTTTATCTTTAAATCCTATATATTCTTTAACC
>JAPYZC010004515.1:0-11048 GCA_030522665.1 Ichneumoninae sp. A BG-2022a | reverse complement strand
GCTTTTCCTTCTTTTTTTTTTTTTTTTTTTCTTTCGTTTGTTTGGCGAGCCGGACCTTTCTCGCGTTCGACACGCTCTCCGGTCAATCCTCTTGCACCCTTGCGCCTGGTACCGTTCTCTCGCTCTCATACTCCTCACCTCCTACCCTCGTCTCTCCGGAGTGCGTGAAATTCTCGTACGCAGCGCGCGCGCGCACGCCGTTTTTTTTTCTTTTTTTTTTTTTTTTTTTTCCCCTCTCCTTTCTTCCTATCTTCCATTCTTTCTATCTCATCCTGGAGGTTCTCGCGGCAGTTCTTCCTCGGCCTCTTCCTGGGTCCACGGGATTATCTGCGGCCGCGCTCCTCCTCCCTCCAACACGCGACGCCATCTGTTCAACGGTGAGTTCTCTTCCCCCCCTCCCCTCCCCACCCTAACGTTTCATTCTCTTACATTCTTTCTTCATCTTTCACTTCGGGGGCCTCTCGCGCGTCGACCTTCCCCTCGCTGGGCCTTACACGATCATTCCTCTTCCACCCCCTCCCTCCTACGCCCCTCTCCCCCCCTCCCACCGTTCCCCCTCCACGCCCGCCGGCCGACCGCGCCGAACGAACATGTAAACAGAGAAACGAGTAGATAAGAAGAGTTTGTCTCCGACCGCGAAGCCGGCCACGCGGTTCTCCGATTCGCCGAGACGCCTCACCGGCACGGTACTCCAAGAAATGTAAATAAGAAAGAAAAATCGGTCGCGAGGAACTCGGAAAAATCGAGACTCTAAAACTAAAACTAAAACTAAAACTAAAACTAAAACCAAAACCAAAACCAAAACCAAAACCAAAACTAAAACTAAAACTAAAACCAAAACCAAAACCAAAACCAAAACCAAAACCAAAACCAAAACCAAAACCAAAACCAAAACCAAAACCAAAACCAAAACCAAAACCAAAACCAAAACTAAAACTAAAACCAAAACTAACACTAAAACTAAAAAAATCGATGTAAATAAATTTTATGGGTACACCGTAAAGTAACAATAAACGAGGAGTAACGGACGTACGGGGGGGCGCCGTGTACACAATATCATTATCGTCATCATGCGTGCGTGAAGTGAAGTAGCTCTCGAGGCGAGAGAGAGAGAAAGAGACCGGGCTGGCTGACCGTTGCCTTGCCGCGGCCCCATGAATGCAGACTGGCTCCAGTCATTTAATATCTTTCTCGTTCTCTCCCTCGCCGCGTGTTCTCATCCCCTCTCTCTCCCCCCTCCCGTCCTCTTACACCCTCGCCCGCGCGACTACTACGGCTATATAACAACGTACGTCTCTCCGTCTCTCCCGTCCATCCTTCCTCGTCCCGCTAACGCTCCGCCGTACGGATTACCCGTGCGCGTCTCTCTCCTCGTTCTCGCATACGTTCTCCGTAACGCTTCGTCTCTCATTCCCATTTCCATTCCTCGACCTCCCCCTCCCCCCCTCTCTCTCTCTCTCTCTCTCTTCGGAGTAACCATTTTCGAAAATATATACCCGTGTCCTGAAAACTTTTTAGGATCAGTACAATCCCGGACTCCCGGGAAGGAGGGTACTGTTTCCGAGGCTCCGCCGGTTACCAATTTTTCGCGAGCCTCCGTTCCCCCCGTACGCCATTCTTTACTTTATATATACGCATATATATATATAAATATACATGTGTCGTACGCATACACATATACAGACATATATGTGTGGTACCTATACGTATATATAGACATATATGTGTGATACGGATACACATATATAGTCCTATATGTGTGGCACGTATACATATATATAGATACATATGTGTGGTACGCATACATATATGTAGACATATATGTGTGGCACGTCTACATATATGTAGATATATATTAGTGACGCTTATAAATATATATAGTTACATATGTGTCGTACGTATACATACATATAGTTATATACGTGTGGCACGTATCGATGTATGTAGACATATATATGTGTATATATACTTTCTTCGTTGTACACCTCGGCGGGCTCTTGCCACTACCATCGCGGCCCGTCATCCACTTCTACCCACCACTTGCCGTTTAACCACCACCTCTTCGTTTGCTCTCTTCGTTCTCTTCTTCTCCACCGTGGATATCATCATCCTCATCGTCACTACCGTCGTCCGGTGCAGTCCCGGAGAGTCCCGGCCGAGACCACCTTCAGCCGCCTCCGCCGCCTCCGTCCTCGAGATCCCGAAGACGAAGAAAACGGCTCCGAGTTTCGCCGCCTCGGTTCCCGATAAATACAGCCCGACGCGACCGATCTCGCCGGTCTCACACCCCGTAACTCTCTCGCCGTTCGGCCAGTCGCCGATCGTTCGGCAACGCGGAAATATATCGTCCCGATCGCATTCGCCGATTCGACCGGACCGGACGATCGAGAGAAACCGGCGCGAGGATTATCGACGAACGACGCGTGCCGATCCGGGAGGACACTCGGACTCTGAAAAGTGCGCGGACTTTGTTGTTGTTGTTGGATATCGATATTATTTTGCAATAAACACCCGGGGAAACGGCCGAGATCTTGTGTCCACTGTGCTTATCGTGAGTATTTATTTATTATTCAAGGCTCATTGTAATAACTCGCGCGACGCATGACTCGGTATGGTATTACCATTGTATACTTATATGTATGTGTAGCTATATGTATTTACATTTATTTATGAATGTACGTATATATACATTTATATTTATATTGAAATGTCGGTCTCTGATGTATCTATACAATATTTTCAATCGCGCAGCTCGCGCTCGTCGCTCTCACCGCTAATACTATACGAGCCGGTCGGGTTGGCGAACTATCACCTCTCGCTTAGGTCGAAAACAGAAAAGTTTATAAGCGTAACTAAAATTTTGTTCGAAAATTAACGAACCGTATCGTTCGTTAATTTCTAATTAAAGTAAATTAACGAAATTTTTATTACGTATTTTTAATAAAAAATTTAATTAACGAAAGCTTTTTTCACATGAACTGGTTCGTAAATTTCAAACACATGTGCGTGCTGCAATTTTGGAGGATCATTTTTATTTTTTATAATTTTACTGGAAATTTCGAGGAAAAGATTTGTTATTTTTGTATCTGGTAGTTTTATTTTACAACAAAAAACGACATCAATGTTCAATTAATGTGAGTAACAAATTTAAAAATAAATTGATAAGAGTAAGCAAATTTCAAATTCCGGTAATTGTAAATTGAATTATTTACAATTTATTTTTACAGTGAACGCCTCGTACGGTATTTGCTTTTGTAGATAGCGCGATTTATACAGAAATGGTGCGATCGGCAACGACGACGATCAACTTCTTCGCCGCTTTCGATCCGAGTATTTCGGGCAAAAATTGCATCAATTAGGTGATGCAATATATGTGTATATATATATTGATATGTCCGTCTCCGATGTATCTGTAGAATATTTACGATCGCACACGTCGCGCTCCTCACTCTCACAGTTAACTGCGCTGTAAAAAAAATCGTATGAAATTTAATGTACTGAAATTGGAAGTTTTTATACATAAATTGATATATTAAATTTCGTATACAATTGCGTTAAAAAGTCAACATTCAGTATATTAAAAAATGCATAAATACGTTAATTTTAATAATTGACTTTAATTTCATTGACAAAGTATATTAATTTCCATCGTAACGGTACATTAAATTGAATGTACCAGTTTTTGCATAAACACTTCCAGTTCGGTACACTAAATATACCATTTTTTTTATCAGTGTACGATCGGCAATGACTGCGATCGATTCCTTCGATCGGAATATTTTCTGCAAGAATTACATCAATTAGTTGACGCAAAATATATCGATATGTCAGTCGTCGATATCTACTTTCTAAAAATAAATTGTAAATTTAATACACTGGAACTTGAAATGTGCTTGCATTACTTACATCAAGTGAATATTAATTTACGTTCTTGTGAAATAAAAGTACCAGACATAAAAGTTACAAATCTTTATAAAGACGTAAAATAAAAACATAAAAATCCACTGTAAAATTGCAACGTGCATGTGTTTGAAACAGTTTATGTAAAAAAGCTTCCAACATTCATTAATTTAAAAAATATTTTTTTTTCACAGTCTACAAAATATTTTCGATTGCACACCTCGCGAACTGTCGACTCTCGCTTCGTTACGAAAACCGAGAATTTATAATGAACGCCCCGTACGGTGTTTGCTTTTGTCGATAGTACAGAAATCGTTACGATCCGCAACGACGACGATCGACCCCTTCGATCGGAGTATTTCGGGCAAGAATTGCATCAATTAGTTGACGGAGTTCCTCGAGGAGGGTCCTCGATTCGACATTAATTGGACATAACTGCAGACTCGCGAGCGAAACGCGTTACATCTGTAGGGTAAGTGCCCGTGCGCCTGTGCGCAATGAAATCGTCGCGGTTTCTCGATCTCTCTCGATTCTCCTCTCTCTCCCCCTCTGGAAATATCGAATTCGCCGCGGGACATCGCGAGCCTCGCACTGTATGCATATTAACGGTGTTTCCGTCGATTGCAGCCTAACGGAACCCCTCGATAATTTGCGGAATGGCTCGAGACCGTCCGCGATGTCTTTCTCGGCTTAAACTGCACGGTGCAATTTTATCGCGGCGCATGAGAGTTTACTGTCTCCGAGTACCGGAGCCCGGTTTACGTCCTCCGGAGATGCTTCGGAGCATGTTATCAGAACGCATTTTTTTTCCCACCGATATTTTTATATTTTTATATTTTTATATTTTTATATTTTTATATTTTTATATTTTTATATTTTTATTTTTTTATATTTACGGAGGCCACTTTTACATAGATGAATACACGTATTCAAATATAATATAGCTCTCAAAGAATAACAATTGGTTCAATAATCATCAATGATTACTCGAGAATTTCCATATTTTCATATTTATTAAAAAAATAAATGAAACTCTAACAACAACTCGAAAAATGAATTTAACAAAAGTTAAAAAAATTGTTTTATTTTATTTATGTTATCATAGTCGAATGATAAATTCGGAGGGTTCAACGTCGTCCAATGAACAGAATATTTTAATATTTATTAAAAAATAAATAAAACTCTAACGAGTACTCAAAAAATGGATTAATCAAAAAGTAAAAAAATGCTTTTATTTTCTTTACGCTATCATAGTCGAATGATAAATCCGGAGGGTTCAAGATCGTCCTATGGAGAGTATTTTCATATTTCCATACCATCATATTTTAATATTTATTAAAAAATAAATAAAACTGTAACGAGTACTCAAAAAATGAATTAAGTAAAAAGTAAAAAAAATTATTTTATTTTGTTTACGCTATCATAGTCGAATGAAAAATTCGGTGGGGTCAAGGTCGCCTTATGGACGGAGTCGCGAGAGGCCGGGAAAGACATCCGTTTATCATTGCCTTGCAGGAAGTCGTGCCTGCTTAGAAATCTCATAGACGGTTTCTGGCCGGTGCAATGCCTCGCATCGCTCGGCCTCCCGGCCCTGGCGCTCGGCATTCCTTGCTCTTCCTCTTTGTATACCATCGGGAGATGCCGATATAGACCTCTAACCACCGCGGATTCGCCGTTAGAGGATGGCGAAGATTCTTCGCGGCTCTTTATCTTTCTCTCTCGAAAGAGAGACCTTTATATACCTTCTCGGATATTACGCTCGCTCGACCGGCGCGCTGCCGCTTGACGCGCTTCGCTGCGGTGGACAGAGAGATATCCGATGCATCGTTAAATTCAGCGTCGACCGCTCTCGAAGTTTCTCACGAGTAACGTGAATAAAAAAAAAAAAAATTAATATTTCATTATATTTTTTAATGTATATTTTTTTTACAACTCGTCGCAAATACGCGAGTCAAGTCTGCCAGTAGTCGAACGAGACGAGGAGTTTAAACGACCCATTGCCGTATTAAGGTTGTATTTGCGGTACAGAATCGTACTCAGAAAAATCATTTATTTGGCGGCCACCGTTTATTTGGTTTAAGTAAAATTATTATTTGTTTTAAATAAATATTTATTTGATTTAAATAAGTATTTATTTGAATTCAATAAATATTTATTTCTTTTCGCTTCGCTGCGGTGGACAGAGAGATATTCGATGCATCGTTAAATTCAGCGTCGACCGCTCTCGAAGTTGCTCACGAGTAACGTGAATTAAAAAAATATATATATATTTTATATTTTATATTTTTTAATATTTTAATTTTTTTTTCTTCATTTTCAATGCCGACGTTTCACAATTATCGATGGGGCGATTAATCGGCGAAAATGCCGAATGCAGCCGTTTCGAAATTTATATGGAGAATGCTCCGCGTTGTTTTACTACTTTTATTTTTATTTTCTTCTTTTTTTTTACGTAACGGAATTCGCAGTCGAGAGCTCATCGCATAGAAAACTTTCTAAAGCCGGCGAGGTACGCGAGTGCAAGCAAACTTCGATCGCGAAATTTCTCACTGGAATTGGATTTATACAAGCGAACCGATAATCTTGATTTTTTTATTTTTATTTTTTTTATCGTCGATGCGACTGAATGAGACGCAATTTTTTTTTGTTTGTCGCTTCTTTTCCTCAATGACGCTGGATAAGTGACGTGCAGCAGGTTTCTGGATATCTTCGCTCGGCAATTGCGAGCATACAGACACGGCGAGTGTGTAAGGCGCGATAACAGTTTCGCGGTCGTCGCGAATGCCTCGTAAATCAGACGATTAAAAATAAATAAATAAATAAATAAAAATAAAAAATAAATCAGCGCACGCACCCGGCCGAGGTCGAGGAGAGACGGGAGACGCTTCTCTGAGGAATTTACTCCGCACATTTTTCGCACTCTGTGTAAATTTCCCCGAGCTTTCGATGACTCGAAGAATTTCATTATCTTTTTTAATGTATATTTTTTTTACAACTCGTCGCAAATACGCGAGTCAAGTCTGCCAGCACTCCCGAAGCTTCCCGCAACGGAACGAGACGAGGAGTTTAAACGACTCATTGCCGTATTAAGGTAGTATTTGCGGTACGGAATCGTATCCAGAAAAATAATTTATTTGACGGCCACCGTTTATTTGGTTTAAGTAAAATATTTATTTGATTTAAATAAATATTTATTTGAATTCAATAAATATTTATTTCTTTTAAGTAATTGCTTACTTAATTAAAATAAATATTTAGTTAAATCAAACAAATATTTTACTTATACCAAATAAATGGTGGCCGTCAAATAAATTTTTTTCTGGGTCCGCGAAACACTTCTCCATGGGATAAAAATCCGAAAAACATCAAGTGTACGGGGAGGTGTTGCAAATATTGTTTTTGTGAAATAATAACGAAAATTTGTCATTAAGAAGTTGACGATAAAAATTATGATTCAACAAATTACTCGGCAACTTAAGTATTTTCCTTCATAAAAATAATTCTTTTATTTTTCTGATTTTTCTTATCATTGAAAATTGCGTCTTTTCACAGCTTTAAGACACAAAGATTACAAAAAATTCTGAAAAAATTCACACATATTCAGAAAAACAAACGAATTATTTTACGAGGGAAATTAGTCAATTTGCCGGATTATTTGTTGAATAATAATTTTTGTCTTCAATTCCTCAACGTCAAATTGAAATTTGTATCTCACAAAAACAATCCCATACACATGATTTTTTTCATAATTTTTCCCATCGACAAGTGTTCGAAACGTTCAGAATACCGCAAGTACAACCGCGCGCATCGAAACAAAAAAGACTTGTTTTTTTTTTTTCGTTTCCATGCGCGCTATAAAAAAAGGTACACAAAGGTCAGTCTTGACTGACCTTTCTGTACAATTTTTTTTGTTGTTAACATAAAAGTCAAGGCCTGAAAGTAACATATTGCGAATACGAAACCCGTTGCCGTCAGCTTTCCTATTTGAAGTTGCACTTTACTATTTTCTTATTTATTTTCTTCGCGTATTAGTTTCGCAGCCGCCGATCTCAGATCCGTTCCAGCGTAACTTTTCACCGCGAGATATCGTTCCTCCGTCCGCTTTTCCTACTTCGAACTCCTCGTGCGCGCGGTCGTCGCGTAGAAAGTGTTTATCGGACGTACGTTAGATAGAGGGCGAGAGCGAGAGCATGCGTAACTAGCCCGTCGCGAACGACCCGTGTTACCAACAAATAGGCCAGACAAACGATACCATAAATCGCGTCCGTAGCCTCTCCTCTCCGGTGAACGCGCCGGGTCCCTTCTTCTTTTCTCCCGGCGGTGTTTATAGACCGCTCGCGACGATCTATTGCCCCGACGCTCAAACTTACTCTCGATTTTAAAGTGAAAGATACCGACGAACGACCGTCGAGCACGCAACGACGGATCGCACGTGGAGAATCTTCGGAGATCCCTTCGAGAAGAAGCGCCCACGACTCGCTTCTTCCGTTGTTTCCGGTGATGTCTCGATTGTTCGGGAACCTTGCGTGGGACTCGGAAACATTTTCGAACTGACAAAAAATTGATGAGAAAAAGTCGAGGAGGTGAAAGTGCGCAGGCAAGATCTCACGACGATGACTGCAGTCGATTCTGTTCCGAGAGAACTTGATGGTAGGGCGGCATCTTCCGTCACTTCCGGCACGGAAAACTCATCTTTCGGGCGGAAGTAGCGTCACGCTGGAAATATGTCACTTTCGGATTGAAAATATGGTTTTTTGACCGAGAGTGACGACACACGGGAAAACGTCACTACTGGTTTGAAAATCTCGTTTTTCGACCGGAAGTCACGACACACGGGAAAACGTCACTTCTGGTTTGAAAAGTTCATTTTTTTTACGGGATGTCACGTCATACAGAAAATACATTATTTCCGGTTGGAAAATTTATTTTTCGACCGGAAGTGACGTCATAGGGAAATTGTCACTTACGGTAGGAAAATCCCATTTTTTGATCGGCAGCCACTTCGTCACTTCCGGTCGAAAAATAAGATTTTCAAACCGGTAGTGACATATGTCTTGTATGACGTCACTTCCGTTCAAATAATGAAATTTCCAAACAGGAAGTAACGCATTTTTGGTATGACATCACTTCCGGTCGAAAAATAAGATTTTCGAACCGGAAGTTACATATTTCCGGAATGACGTCGTTTTCGATTGAAAAATGTGATTTTCAAACTTGAAGTGACGAATTTCCGGTGTGACGTCAATTCCGTTTGAAAAATGAAATTCTCAAACTGGAAGTGATGTATTTCCGCTTCGAGGAGTCTTTTTTCAGTGATCATTTGATGCACAGCCTTTTAAAAAGTGATTATTTTTTAATTTTTTTTTTTTAATAAATTCATTTCACTCGAGCCTTGTAATTAAGTGAGATTGCACAATCGGCAACTTTGAACATAGTGCAATAAATATATGCGTGGAATGTAAAAAAAAAAAAACAGAAACTGAAGAAGACTAAGAAAGAGTGAGTGAGAAAGAAAGAAAAAAAAATGAAGTTTCGCAACTCTTTGGCTATATCCGTTGCGTTCCCCTATCTGCAGAGGCCCTGGCATTGTCGCATTGTCTCTCGATGGCCGATTAAAATACATACGGGTATAAATAACTCGCCTCGACGTTGCACTGGTGTTCGATGTAAAATCGATCGATTTATTTTTTATATATTCTCACGCGTGATAAATCGAGCTCGGTCCGCGCGGTTCGCCGTACTGATTAGAGCTAAATGCATCGCACAGTCGCCTCGACACTGCGATTAATCGTCGGATCGGAGTGGTACGTTTCGCAAACGCGCTTCCGATATTGAATAATCGTGCGTTTTATCTGCAACGCGATACGTAAAATAAGAAAATAAAAAATTTTAATAAAAAATATTCATTCTCACCTTAATTCTCATTTTTAGAAAAATTTGCAAAAATTTTAATTCACTTTGTATTTTGCAGGAGCACGCAAATACTAGAAAGAAAAACACAATATGCTGCTCTCCGAGGCTTGGTTCGAGGCGATCGCCGCCGCGCTTTTCGCCATTCTCGTCTTCGCCACGAGCTACCGCCCACCCTGGTGGTTCTGGAGCGGAAGTTCTCACCAACCCGACAGTAAGTAAACGAAAAAAAAAACAAAAAAAACAAGAATCGTTCGATCCACAACAATAGTAAAAAAAAATATGTATATACACGATCCGCTCGATTCACAAAAATAGTAAAAAAAATGTATAAGAATCGCTCGATTCACAAAAACAATGAAAAAAAAGTACAAGAATCGCTTGATTCATAAAAATAGTGAAAAAAAATGTACAAGAATCGCTCGATTTACAAAAATAGTGAAAAAAAATGTACAAGAATCGCTCGATTTACAAAAATAGTGAAAAAAAATGTACAAGAATCGCTCGATTCACAAAAATAGTGAAAAAAAAAATGTACAAGAATCGCTCGATTCACAAAAATAGTGAAAAAAGAAAATAAAATGTACCAGAATCGCTCGATTCACAAAAATAGTGAAAAAAGAAAATAAAATGTACCAGAATCGCTCGATTCACAAAAATAGTGAAAAAAAAAATAAAAATTGAAAAGTTTTTTTTGCGATTGATGAAGATAGTCATTCACCGATGTCCCACTGTGCTGGCGCTATCGCGGGGTTACGTATCAGTCGGCAGTTGCCGGTGCGCGCTGAACAAACTACAGGACACAGATATTGCATCCGTATGTGTGTGTCGAGCGAAAGTTTATTTTTCTTTCTTCAATTTGTCTAATCTATCCAAAAAAAAAAAAAAAAAAAATTGAGAGAGAAGCTTCGGTGGCGCTCGATTGTATGCCAAACGACAGGTTTCTCGACTTATCGTGGCTGCTCGACGAGACGCGACGATAACCGATTTGCCTTATCCCGGGCGGGTTGCGGGGGCGCCTCTGCGTGGAATATCTTTATCCGAATGCCAGGTGCTTATCGCATTGGCCTGAAGAAATTGTGGTCGGAAGCCCCTCGGCGTCTCGTCGTGTCGAGATAAAAAATAAATAAATAAAAAAAAAGAAAGAGCGCACTCACGGTTCGGCAGTAAACGCTCGCGCGCGTGCGCGACAAGTTTCATTGCACCCTTTTTTTTTTTTTTTTTCAACCGATTGTATT
>JAPYZC010004514.1:0-10223 GCA_030522665.1 Ichneumoninae sp. A BG-2022a | reverse complement strand
TTTATATTTTTCGATTTATTTATTTCTCGAAGAAAATGGATTGCAGTTTTTGTTACCGATCGAGCGACGGTAAATACGCTGTTAGAAAAATGTAAATAAGAAAGTCGAAATTCTTGGAAAAACTTGATTACAGTTCTTGTTACCGGTAACAAGAACTGCAATCAGTTTTTTTAAAAAGAATTTCGACTATTTTATTTATATTTTTCCATCTATTTATTCTTCGAAGAGAAATGTATTGCAGTTTTTGTTACCGATCGAGTGTCGGTAAATTACGCTGTTTAGATGGAATTATGAACGACCGCTTAGTGTATTACGTTCGTTTTATTGTAATTTCATATAATCCCACGATTCATGATCCCGTCTGGATGTCTCGCGGCTCGTGAGTTATTGCGTTAACCGTTGGCGAGCGCGAGGCGAGCTTCGCGTGAGCGCAATTTGTATGGAAATAGGTATGCAAATGGGGAAATAGTGGTGGAGGAGCTTCTACGCTTGATGGCAAGTGCACGCTCAACCCGCCGACACGACTATGGGGTATCGCCCCTTTCCTTTTGGTTTACAGGGTGAATCAGAATCGAGCAGAGATCGCAGACTCTATTCACGTATCCATCTGGGCGTCTGAGTCATTGACATCATTGCAAATATATAAATATATATATATATATATATATGTATATATATATATATATATAGAAAATTGATTGACGGCCATGCCTTTATATATATACTGTATCGCTACCAATTAATTTTCTTACTTCTAAAAATTATTCTTAAAAATGTAATATAAATATGATATTAATGCACTAGCAATAAAATTTGGTCCAAAAAACAGGTCGGTTTTTAACTTTTTAGACTTGTTTTACTTTCAACTTTAAAGACAAGTTCGGGTTTTCACACATAGTTAGTACAAGGTGTTATGAAGTTTGCATTTTTTATTAATAGGAAAATATCAAATAAGAAATATCAAATTTGGGTGGATCCTTGATTATAATATTTTCTATCTAATGACCGGATGATCAAAAAAAGGTTGATGACGATCTTTAATCCGTTGTTAATTGATATTTTTCAATAAATAAGTAGCTCAAACTTTATAACACCTTGTACTAATATTAATATTATATCATCAATATAATATTAAAATTAATTACTTCTTATAAACATATATATGGCAACTAATTAATTTTTTCCATCTCTCTGCAATTGACAATGTCAGAATCGTAACGTTGTGCGTGGACACGAATAAGGACCAATTATCGAAATCGGCGCTGTTCATAGTCTCACCGATTCGACTGTTTGTCCCGCCAAGACAGATGGAAGGGGCGAGCAATCGCGAATTTATGATTAGTAATAGCTGTCCGTACTGGCAATTGTTCTCAATGAATAACTGGAATACAGAGTTTTTCCAAAGTCACCGTACAATTAAGGGAAACAATTTGTATCCATCCGCGAGTTCCTCTTTCGTGACTCGTGCGTATGCGCGATACGCGAATCGCACAGAGTATCGAATTAGCCTGCCGAGGCTCTTATCGTGTTCCGGTAACTTGTAAGCCCTCTTGCGCAACCTTCAAGTTTCGCAAACCGTCAACGTATGACAAAAATTTCATACAATCAAATAATTAGCAATGTCTCGTATCAGCTACGTCCTGCATACTTAATAAAACGCCGCGGTGAGTTGGACGAGCGGACAGTCGTCAAGTCGGATGCTTCGTTAGCACTTTTCTTCTCTTATATATCGGATTGATATTTTTTGTGTTTTTTTTTCAGTGTAAAAATAAAAAAAAAAAAATGTTATCCCGGTTTTTCGTCTGTGTTTCGTTGGTCATCTGCGCGACGTATCTGTGCAATAACTACGTCGATGTATGCGGATTCTTTAAACAAACAATTTTTTTATTTCGTCGAAAAAAAAATAAATAAATAAAAAATTAATGCCGATGAACAAATAATTTCAGGCATTGACTATGGCGCAGTTGAACAACATGGCCAGGGGCGTCAGAAACACTTGTGTAGGAAAGACCGGAGCTGATCCAGGTGAAACCAAACGATATTCTGCTTTTAATTAAATTTTCTGTAATCGCTTGTTTCACCTTAAACTTTAAATTTTTTCAGACCTCGTCGAAGGTATGCACCGGGGCGAATTTCCCGAGGACGAAAAATTGCAGTGCTACACCAAATGTGTGTTGTCTGTGATGAAAGCGGCAAGTTTTTTTTCTTCTGTTTGTTTTTTTTTTTCCTGGATACAACGAAGTGTAGTTTTTCGATGGCAAAAAAATGAAATAATTAAAACTATAAAAATGAAGCAAACTCGAACTCGAGTAATTTGCGTTTCTGTCCTTTGGAACGATACAGCTGAAGAATGGACGACTCGAAGGTGAGGCTCTCGTGAAACAAGTCAAAATGATGATGCCACCGGAGATGCAAGAACGCGTTGTTCCGGTTGTGAGACACTGCATGGCTCAGGGTAAGAAACAAGTTAAGAAAAATCCATTCGTAAAATTGATATACGGCAACAACAAAAATCCTCTTTATCGTTCTCTCAGATTTCGACGAGAATCTTTGCGTCGCCGGTTGGCAATTCACCAGCTGCCAATACAAGCAGGATCCGGAGGTTTACTTTTTCCCGTGAGAAAAGTGTCCTCGTACCCGGTATTTCAGTATAGTTATTATAGCAATATTGTTATGTAGTTTAATATTTTTTGTATTCTCGACACCGATCGTCGGGCATATTTACGTCTCTACCACTCACAACTCTACCGTACTAGATCTCTATACAGAAAAAAAATATCATTGATTCAAGTACAATTTGTTTGCGGGCTGCCAATGAACAAAAAATGTTGTTTCAATTCTACTTTCAATTCATTCAATTTTACACCGGATTGAAGCGATAACATATCACCTTGATAGTTTTGCCGTTATTGTTTCAATATCGTATGGAATTGTAAGAATTGAAAAGAGAATTGAAACAAACACTTTTTTTCTTTGGCAGTCCGCAAGCGAATTTTTTTTCAGTGTACTAAAATCTCTACCAAGAAGCAAAAAAACTCTACCAGAATCTAAACAAAACTATACCGGAAGGGAAATAAAACTCTACCGGAATGGAAATGAAACTCTACCGGAATTGAAACAAAACTCTACCGGAATGGAAATGAAACTCTACCGGAATTGAAACAAAACTCTACCGGAATGGAAATGAAACTCTACCAGAATACAATGCTGGACTGTATTTTCGATTCTGGTAGAGATTTTGGTAGAGTTCTAATACGGTAGAGATGTTTTCTGGTACAGTCGTTATGTGATAGAGTTGTGAGTCGTAAAGATGTAAATGCGCTGACTGCCGAACCGATTCGACTTTGATTCGAACCATGCGTAGCATCTTGTAAATAAAAATAAAAATATAATTACAAAAATGAATATACAACAAAAATCCTCTTTGTCGTTCTCTCAGATTTCGATGAGAATTCTCTCGTCGCCGCTTTGCAATTTACCAAAAGCCAATACAGTCAGAATCTGGAGGTTCACTTTTTCCCTTGAGAAACATTATCTCGTACCCGGTATTTCAGTATAGTTATTATAGGACACGAATTTAACATTTTTTTTTATATTTACAATGTCGATCCTCGAATCGATTCGACTTTGATTCGAACATCTTGTAAAAAAAATCAATACATTTTTTGTTTGTTTAAGAAGCAATTACTCAAAGACTCTCGCCCGTTGTACGGGAACGGCGAGCTTGGTTCCATTAGGGTACAATTGGGCGGCGAGCGTTATAGTATAGGGGCCAGGAAAAAAAGTGCCGGAAAGCAAAGTAAACGAGAGTCGAGTCTTGCACGGTTCGTACAGCACAAGAGGCAGCGGTGGTATCGCGGGCACCCGGATTGCCACGTCCGCAACATCTGCCCCGTTATCCAGTCTCTTCAATCCCACAACGGGTCCAATCGATTTTACCGGAGCGACGCAAACTCGTCCGCGATGTCCCCGATAGCGAACTTGCCGCGAGGAAAATTTACACAGGGGCATCCGCGGTGTATCGACTGAGGGCTCGTCCAAAATTACGCCGACTTATAAATAAATTAATCGATGTGCGGGATACGATGTGTGTTACGAATTATATATTTTTTTAGTGTGATTATTGGATAAGATGAAAGTTCGATATTTTTCATCTCACTGATATTTTTAATTAAGTTTATAATTAGTAAAATTATCTTACGATTGCTCACGGACGTATGGGAACGGAATAGAAATTTCAATGGTTTTCGTTACAGAATCGCCGAAAGAGTTAAAAAAAAATAACCAAACAAAAAAAAATTACTATCGGGTAAGATGAAAATTTGATATTTTTCAGTCCAATGATTTTTTTCACTTCATAATTTGTCACTGTATCGTATGACATACATCGTCGCTTAAGTAAGTGTTAGAAAGCAATGGAATTTCAACAGTAATCGGTACAAAAATTCCAAAAGGAAAAAAACAACAACGTCAAAAAAGAGATTGTCGGGTAAGATAAAAATTCTATATTTTTCCTCCCGCTAATTTTTTCGTTCCATATTTTGTAATTTTGTCCTATGACATATAGTGCTCATAAAAGTGTGGCAAAGAAATGGAAATTTCAAAAATTATCGTTACAGAAATCCCAAAAGGAAAAAAAAAATTGAAAGTGATTATCGGGTAAGACGAAAATTCAATATTTTTCATTCTACTCATTTTTTCTCATTTCATAATTTATAATTTCATTCTACGTCCAGCGTAGCTCATAAAAGTGTGGGAAAGAAATTGAAATTTCAACCGTTTTCGTTACAGAATAATCGTTGTAAGAAAAAAAAGGAAAACAATTCGAAATGTCGTCTGGAGTTGGAGCGCAGTGGTTGGAAATGTTTTGACAGATGTCACGATGTTATCGCCAGAATCTTCTCGGGACGAAGTTGTACTCGATGAGCGCGAAACTATTTATCTCGCTATCGCAGTTTCTCGTCTTCGACAGATGTTGGATGCGAAGATGGCAACTGCACGGCTGGGAATCAAAAGGGCGCAACTCGTATGTCTCGACGTCGGTTCCGCCGCCCTTTTGATTCTCAGCCGGCGATATGACTTGCTCCGCGAAGCTTTCTCGGATGCTTCGCGCTTCTCGGTACGGAAGACTCATTCAGCATACGTGCGCAAGCAACGAGGTGCGTAGCGTGCAGAACGCGCACGATACGCTATCGCGAAATGAGATGCAACGGAGAAGCCGATTCTCATATCTTAAAGACTCACCGGTATGTTATTGTAAAAAAAATATTTATAGTAATATTTATAGTACAAATGTTTATTGTTAAAAAAATATTAAAAAAACAAAAAAATAAAGTTAAAAACAGTTTAAAATATTTATAGTAAAAATGTTTATTGTTAAATGTAAAAAAAAATGTTTATCTTATAAAATTTCGACGATCAGATCAATTTTTCGCCAAATGTTTTACCAAACAGTGTCAATGTATTCACTTTCCAAATTTAAACTCGAAACCTCTGTGTTTACTCGAATTAGAGCAGTTTCCGCAATGAAAATGTTTAAAAACTCAATTTCACAAAATCGAAATTATTTACCCGGCTATCGTGCGGAATGTGCCACGATACGCTATCGCGAAATGGAATCCAACGGAGAGGCCGATTCTCATATCTGCAAGACTCGTCGGTATTTCATTGTAAATTTATCAACAAAATTCGCGCTACCGATCAACACATAAATTTCGTTAAAATGTTATCGAAGTATTTACCTGTCTGCCTCTGAGTGCGCAAAGCCACCATCCCTCGAGACCGGATGTGTTCTGTTCGAGAACGGTCAGAACGTCTCCCTTCCGGAAAGCCAATTCGTCCGGCGCCTCGGCAATGTTGTCGTAAAGAGCTCGGGCCTTTACACATTTTTGTTGCTGAAAAAGACAATAAAAAACGTTGGAAAATAGTTCGCACATGTCTTCCTAATTTTTTAGTGATTTTTACAGATAGATTTTTACATTTCTCCATGAGAAAGTTCGTTGCCCGGTTTTGGCTTCCTCATACAGGAAACTGCGCTTACAATCTAAAATTTTTATGGACGTAATAATGGACCAGCAAAAAATGACATTTCTGGACGCTTTACACTATTTTAAGTATTCTGACACTAAAAACACGATTTTTTTTTACAGAAATAGCTTTCTCTATGAGGAAGGAAAAGAATATTCATTAGTGTCAAACCATTTGAATGAAAATCCGGAGCGGTCGTTTATTTGAATATAGTACGAGGCGTGTCATACGATTCAATGTGCAGAATCTTAAGGAGCTGGCGGAGAGGAGTTGAAAACTCGAGTTTAAACTCTCAAGTGAGTTCAATTGAAGTGCTCGAGTGGAATGATACCGGAGAGACAAGAAACGAGGGAGCAAAGTGCCCCTCAAAGCCAGCATGAAAGAAATAATATTGACGTCACGAAGACGCGAGGACAGGAAACGAGAGCAAGAGAACTCTTGAATGTAATGCAAGAGAGACGCATCTTGGCTCTTCGATCATTTCACTCGGGACAGTAAAGTAAGGACTACAAAAAACATTATTAACGTTGAAAACTTGTGAAAAATGTATAAAAATATTAAAAATGTATAAAAATATTAAAAATATTAAAAATGTATAAAAATATTAAAAATGTATAAAAAATTATAGTTGAAGAACGGCGGATCGCAACATTAGTACGCGACACTTTCGAGGAATTTCGCTACGAATTGGGTATGCGAACTCTCGAGTGGCGGCGGCTCTGCCATAAACTTTCTAAATTAGCCACGCGAACGTCGCGCTCGCCCTCCGGCCTCGACGCCGAGTAATTGCCGGAGGAGTAATTATTTTCGAGCGACGGAACGCGCGAAGCGTAGCGACGAGTAATTGACGGCCTCTTCCCCGAACAAGCTTCCATCGGTTTTACATCCACTTTTAGCTACGGAACATCGTGGTACTAAAAAAAAAGCGCAAACAAGACCTCATTTTCTTTTTGTCAAATGTCAATCTTTTAATTTTTTATAAATCCTTCCGTCGAGCGGCTCGTAGGTGCGAATTGAATACCAGAAATACTCGAAGAATTTCATTCCACCGACGACCTCGAATCTTGGACGCGAGAATTTAATAAAATCGTTTCTCGACTTTTAATTTCTTTCCAGGATTCCCGCGACCTTCCCGAACGGAACACCGTCGAGTTGTGCGAAACGTTTTATAACAAATGTTACGCAATCTCCGATCGGAGCGACTTCGCCGATCTGAGACTTTCCGCTATTTGGTTCATTCGATGTTTTGCTTTTTTAACGCTCGATCGAGTCGTTTAAAGATTTTTACATTTTAATCGTTAGCCAAGTGAACAAAAGTGAAATCATCGTCCGACAACGATTTCATCCATTCTTTTGTCAACGCTGAGAAAACGTAATTTTTCCGTTTCGTTTTTAGCTACGGAACATCGTTGTACTAAAAAATAATTTAAGAAAATACCTACATTTTCTGTTTGTCAAAAATCGCAATTTTTTAATTTTTAAACAATCCTTCGGGCGAGCGGCTCGCAGGTTCGAATTGAATACCAGAAATACTGGAAGAAATCCATTCCACCGACGACCTCGAATGTCGGACGTGAGAATTTAATAGAATCATTTCTTGATGCATAATTTCCATCCATCCAGGATTCCCACGACCTTTGCGAACGGAGCACCGTTAAGGAGTTGCGCGAAACATTCTACAACAAATGTTATTTTATGAAAAAAAAGTTTATGTAAATAAACTTTTTTTTTACATCAAATTTTAAAAAAAGTTTATGTAAATAAAATTTTTTTTACATCAATTAAAAAAAAAAAAGTTTATAAGTTTATGTAAAAAAAGCTTCCAATACCGTTCATGAATGTTCGAACTGATATTTTTTAGAGCGTAGCTGACCGAACAAAAAATAAATTAGCTCCTTCGTCCGACGGAGATTCCATCAATTTTTATCAACTCCGAGAAAACGTAATTTTCCCAAAAGCTTTTGATACTGTATCCACAGCGAAAACTGTATCCACAGGGATCGTCAAGGGAAAGACGGAAGAAGAGTAATCCTCGAAACCTGTACAATCTTCGTGATCGAGGGTGAGCCCTAAGCTAATATTTTTCAAGGCGGGACCGCACACGCCTAGTCCTCGTCTTTGTACATTTCCGTGGAACCGTTTAATATATGTTTTCGTGCCTTGTAACGTTTTCTTTTTTTATATATTATTTTTTTTATAACGCTCATAGTGAGGCGTCACAGTGAAGAGGCACGGTAGTCCCGAAGACCTCGGGGCTCTTCCACTTGTGACTCTTATGAGTCGAGGCATTATCCCTCGGCTCTCCGACAACAGAGAGCCTCGATAAATTTTACCTAGGAAAAGCCTCCGTGGGAGGGAAGAACAATAACTCACTCTATACTCGAGCGATCTCGGCGCATTCTTTTTTTTATCACTTTTTTATCGTACGATAAAAAAAATTTGATACAATATTTCAAAGCTCGTTTTTTTATCTCAAGCGCGTAATTGTGTTTTTCAACGTTTCCAATCTTGCATCTTTGCTACATATATTTTTTTTAACCTTGAAAAACGAGATTGCTCCGGTAGAGCCGGAGCATTTACCGTCGAGTGCTTCTCATGTTTGCAACATTTATTTCATCTGGCGTAAGGTGAACGACCCAATTACTTTATGTTTATTTTTTACTTATTAGGTTTCACGGATCGAACCCTTTTTACAAGGTACACAGAGTGTGGGTGTGAATTGCACAAGTAACATAAGTAATACAAGAAAATTATTGGTCATTCATTTTATAGTTCAATTTATGAGCTCTTACTGACGTTTAACGATATTATCAACGATAAAGACTCCCATTTATGTCCGATATATCGAATTTTTTTTTTACACTTTTGATATTGTGCATCATGCAATTGAATAAGCATCGAGACAAAATCTTATAAAATCGTCTACTTTCAGAGTTTTACACGTGAACCCATTTGTTTATTCATTTACATGTTCTTGTCAATTTCGTTAAGCGGTTACATTTATAAAATCCGTCAGTATTGAGTTGGATCAATATTTCTTGGAAGCCAAGAAAAATTCATTCCCGGCAGAATTATTGCCTCCTTAATGAAGATAGCCGGGTGAGAAAAACGCTTTGTCTTTTAGGGTTGATAGAAAGTTTTCTCGAATTAAAAAAAAAAAATGGTGGCGTGAAATAGCTGGACACGGCGTATCGGGCGTCGAAGGAAGGTCAACGAGAGCAATCGAACAACCAATTCGCGCTTCATCGGAGCTGGTTTCATTTGAATTAATCGAATCGTCGGCGCGTGATCGGAGCGTTCTCTTCGCTCTCGCCGGCGAATTTGAACCCGCGAGCAACGTTCAAGCCGATTCTATCGGTATCCTCGTCGAGTATAATCGATCATTCGTTATCGGGATTCTGGCCGGTCTCGATAAAAAAATTTCCGCTGATTGCGACGCAAACAATCCTACTCCGATTGCTCGTGAAATTCTATATTTGCGAGATTTATTATTCCCAGTAAAAAAAGAAAAACAAAAAGTAAAAAGTGAAAAATTAATTTTCATTGAAGCTGAAGAGGGAAGATAATCTCGAGGAAAAGGGCGCGTCCGAGAAGGGATTGAATCTCGAACGGGGTTTGTCCGAGGGGAGGACAGAAATCAGCATAATTCAATCCCGCAGCCCCGAAGGCCTCTCGGAAACTCGGAATAAATTCATCCTTTATTCTTATCGCATCGTTATAATTGACAACTCGGTTTATTTTTCCTCTCCGATGGTACAGTGTAAAAAAAATTATCTAAAAATCAATGAAAGGTATTGGAAGCTCTTTTACATAAACTGTTTATTGTAAATGTACAAAAATTTTTTATTTTTAATTACAATTTTTGTCAATTGCGGGCAAAAGATTTCTAATTTGAATATGTGGCATCGCAATTTTACCCAAAAAAGTAGATTAATGTTTAATTTATGTAAGTAACGGAAGCAAATTTCAAGGTCCAGTACATTAGATATACAATTTATTTTTACAGTCCAGCGAGACGGCCGGGGAGCGATGTAAAAAAAAATTGTAAATGTAATGTTGGAAGTTTTTATGGGAAATCTAGTACTACATTAATTTTATGTTCTATAAAAAAAAATAAAAAATCAACGATTACTTAAAAATCTGAAAAAATTCATACGTATTCAGAAAAATAAACGAATCATTTTCGTAAAAAAAAG
>JAPYZC010004513.1:0-10223 GCA_030522665.1 Ichneumoninae sp. A BG-2022a | reverse complement strand
GATGTAAATAGTTTAGAAGCTCCGAGCGACAAGATCTTCGAGGCATGAAAAGTGAAAGAGAGAACACACGATAGCACGCGCGGACGGAAATATTGTCCGCGGAAATATGTTCGGTGGGATTTTCTGGGGTGTGCGCTGAGGTGGAGGAGAGAAGCTCGTGGGCATCGGCAGCAATGCCAGCCGGAAAGCCACCCACAAGCGCACCGTTGACCCTATTTATAACGAGTGACAACTCGGCCCGCGAGGGAAACCTTTCAAAATAGGTAAATGTGCCACGTAGTACGTAACGACAACCGAGAACTAGAGTAACAACGGTGAGGGAGAGAGTCCCGAAGCCTCTGACAGTGTGCGACGACAGTTGCTCGAACGAATTAGCAAACGAGAGTTCCACATTTTAGAGCGTTAACGAAACACCTGTCTGTTCGCTCGCGGTCATCCCAATGCGGTAACCGCGTGCAAACCGAACGAGATATTTCGGACATTTATTGCGATATCAAAATTCATAAAAGAGAATTTGTTTCATAGGAATTTATTAGTTCGATAATCGGCGAGATAAAAAAAAATTAAAGAAATTGGACCGAGGTGAGGTAGCAAATAAGAAGGACGGAAGGTAATGGTTCTTTAAAACAACGAACGGGTATTGCGTACTGACCCAGTCGTGCGTAAAACGTTTCTTACGCCGTTCGAACTAAAGTGCATTGTGTGGTACTTTAAGCCCACCCGTCATGTATGTGTATACATATACAACATATATATATGTATGTATTTGTGTCCTCAACACAAATTTTATCGATTTCACTGAATTCCGCGGAAAAATCGGTGACTAAAAAGATAATAACATTTTTTTAAGTTTCTGTTATTTCCAATTTCTTATTTTTATGGTATAAATTATAGAAACGTGTCACACCATTCCTTTCGCTAATGCGTTTTGACCAGAATCAATATTTGTGCAGAAAAAATGTCACAAAATTGACAATACAATTTGTTCTGAGGTGATCCAAAAGAACAGTTGGAAGACTGATCCAGCGTAATTATTTTGTTCGACACTAAATTCGACGTTTACTGGTATTTCCTCGTCGTATCTCCGCCTATGCAGTTGTACGTCCGCATAAACCTTTCGTGACATAAATCTGAGTCTGGAATTATTTTTTCATTTTTTTCGTCCGCCGGAGTTGCTTCAAACCGCAACTGCACAGTGCAACCCCATGCCACTGCGTTTTCTCGTTAGTTCGACATAACAAGAAATTAGATGCCCGACCTAGATATAGATATATATATATATATATATTTATCGTGCGTAAAATATTTCTTTCGCCATTCAAACTAAAGTGGCTTGTGTAATGCCTTAAACCTTCACGTTCCGAATCCTCGTTCAACAAGGACCTAAAATTTGCCACGACGCAACCTTCGAACGATTCGAATAACAAGTTAATGTGCTAAAAAAAATCTGTAAAAATTCACAGACGCATTTTGAAGTGTTATTTTTTAATTAACAAAACGCACAAAGTTGACAATGCAATTTGCTGTAAGGTAGGTCCAGAAAAATAGTTGCTTGTTTTGTCGAAACAGTACTTATTTTCTCGACACCAAATCCGATTTTTACTCGCATGTCCCCGCCGTATCTCCGCCTACGCAATTGTACGTCGGCATGAACCTTTCATGAGATAAATCTGAGCATCTGGAATTTTTTTCATTTTTTCGCACGGTGCAGTTGGCTGCACACCGCAGCGGCACAGTATCCCCCCCCCCCCCTTCCGTTTTCTCATTAGTTTGACATAACGAGAAATTACATGCCCGCCCTAGATGTATATATATATATATAGATATCCCTCCATGAAATCCGATAGAGAGGGAGGGGGAGGGATCGAAAGGGGGTTGGAGAGTACAGCAGGTGGAGGGTGAGAGTGCAGGGTTGGCGCCGAGAGGGGGTGCGCGGGTGCGCGGGCGGGGAAGAGGGTTAGAGAGCGCGGTGGTGGGGAGTGATCAGGGATGGCGTCAGAGCGTCCGACATCCGTCGCTCGGTCCTACCGTTCGCAGCTCCGTACGTTGCTCGCTGTGCGCTCAGTCGGCTGGCAGACTTTGCACGAGCAGGAACTCTCCACCGTGGCTGCCCCTCCCGTGAGGCGTCGGTTAACGACTTTTATTCATCGCGATATATATTCCCACTCTCACTGTCGCGAAGCGACGTCCGCGCTTCGACTCTGTGCTCTGAGGTGCTCGACATTATAGTGCAAAAAAATAAAATAAAAAAAAAAGTTTTCGCACGGCGATTCAAGCGGACGCAGTTGCTGGGAAAGAAAATAAACAAAGAATTAGAGTGAAAGAAAAACAGTAGGACAGTTCGAAGTGCGATTTCGAATTAGGCCGGAGAATCGGCGAAGGGACGTACCCGGGGCCGTTAAAACAGCCGATCGACACGAGGCGGTCGTTGCACCTGCTGCTCTCCACGCAGGGAGTATAACGTCTGTATGAGCGTTGCGCCTTTTTCTCGCGGAGCCATCCACGCCCGTGACGGTTATCCTCGCCGCGCGGGTTCGCTCGCGCTCGGCCAATCCGCTTCTTTGTCATCAGCCCGAGACCCGAGATAATCGTATGCATCTCTTTTCTCCCCCCGCTTGAAACAACGTGGCGCTCTGCTCGCTGCAACAAACCAACAAACTCGGCCATTCGATCGTGCGACGAGGGGATAGAAACAATAAGAATCGTGCACGAATCGACCACGAAAAGGCCTATTAAAAAACAAAGGGAACAGAAGTGAAAAGGAAAACCTAATTGTAGTCCTTTAAAAAAAAAAAACGAACTATTTGTTTAACATACTACTTGTGTGAAGTATTTGTGAGACACAAAGTTCTGCCGGCATTCGCGTAGTCGTTTTATATGTTTCGTTGAGCGCGTGGGTGTCGACGTTCCGGATTTGCCAATATCTAGTTTATCTCCCCCACCCCTGCACCGAAGCACCGAAGTTCGATCGCGTTCGCTGGTCAGGACTCTCTCGGCCGGCGATAGTTGTGTGCACTGCGTTCGTGCAGTTCAGCGATCGCGTCTGTGCGTGCGCGTGTTGTTGAGGATCGAAGAACAAAGGCGAATATCTTAGCGGAGGAGGGCCGCAGTCTAGCTCGGACAACTGTGCGCGGAGAGGCGAGGATTCTCGACAGGCCAAAGCGTGTTCCGAAGATACGCGCGAAAAATCGACGCTCCGGCGGCGACCTGACCGCAACGACTTGCGGCGGGCGACCCGTTGGGTGAAAACAGGTTCCGACAGACCGGTAACGACGATACTCACTGTGACACTTTTTGGAAAATTACATCGATAAGATCGACATTGAAATTGTGAAAGTTCGAGGTGATATTTGTGATATTTCGTAGGTAGAAATTCGAATTTTCACCGATTCAACGCATTAACCGAGGTTCGCGCTTCGGTCCGCCAGAGGCGCTTCGTTCGCCCTCAGCGTTAACGGCATACCGGCGTTTCGAGAGTAACGGTGCGAGGGGACTGGAACCGGAAGGTTGAGGAACCGATAAACTTTGGTAAAGCGTAATTACGCAGAGCGAAAAGCCTCGTTGGTGAGGCTTAGCGGAAGAAGAAAAACAAATTTCATCTATTATGCGCAAAGTGAGCGAACTCTTGAAGACGAGAGCGATCAGCTGACTAACAGAGCTATTCGGCGGACGTACTGCCAGCAGCGGTTTAAATGCTCGGCCCGATCGGGCGGACAAGTCCAAGGATCGGAAACGTCATACTGCCTGCTCGGTCATGACGTTCAGCACTTCCTTTCACAGCGAGAAGGCGCAGTTCGCTAACGAGACGAATAATCGGTAAGAGCTACTTATCGACTTTTTGTCGACGCATGAACGTGAGATTATTTTATTTATATGAATGATGATGAAATAATGATAACAGTTCGCGGTAACGAAATAAACCGTACGTAATGCGTTGGTACTTTCATAAGAGGATTAATGGAATTTAATACCGATCGAACAAGACTTTCGATCCGGATAAAAATTGCTTTAGAAGAAAATAACGAGAATTCCCAAAGATAGATTTTTTGATTTTATAGACGCTGATGTGCTTCGCATTAGTCAAATGAGTGCTACATTTTTTAAGTCGTTTATGCAAACCTTTATGCGTCTGTTGACTACAGTGGATAGTTATTTGTATTACAGCAGGTGTCCGTAACGTAGAAAAATATTAATTGCAATGGATTTGCAAAAAAATTTAATGGTTTCGGGTAATTTTCGAAAACGTACATATTCGTTCAGTTTTCTCAAAGAATAACCCGCAATTTGTGCTCAATTTTTATTTATTACATTTGATATATTACAGTTCATTCTCTTCCTTAAAAAATTATCTACGAACTCACCATCTGGATATTCGATAGTATTTTCCGTTTAAAAATGACCTTTGTTTCTTTATGAAGGAATTTCGTCGATGGATAAACAATATGCTGTCATTTTTAAACGGAAAATACTATCGAATGTCTAGATGGTGAATGCGTAGGGAATCTTCCAAGGAAGACAACGAACCTTAATACGTATAATATTTTCGGAAATTAGCACAAACCAGTTAATATTTTTGCAAATCTATTGCAATTAATATTTTCGTACGAAACTTAATGAAACATTCAAATTTCTGACGGAGCTGTTAGGAAAGTCTCCGGACGAGTTGTCATGGTTAATTGTCATCTTCACAAATCGCTGCTTGCCTTTTATGGTGTTTTTGGTGCGTCACTATAATCAATAGATGCGCAAAAGTTTTTATACCCGACTTTAAAAATGTAGAACTTATTTGGCTAATGTGAAGCGTTCCAACCTCCTTAAGAATTAAGGGTCTACGCCTGCTTGCTCGGTCATGACGTTCGGCATTTCCTTTCGCCGCGCTAAGGCGCAGTTCGCTGATGAGACGACCAATCGGTAAGAACTATTATCGACGGATAAATGCGAGATTATTTATTTATACCAAACAATGCAGTGCGCTGCAACGAAATAAACCGTACGTAATGCATTACACTTTCGTAAGAGTATTAATATGTTTTAATACCTTTGGAAAAATTCCTTTGGAACAAAATAATGAGAATTTTAAGAATTCTCATTATTTTGTTCTAAAGCAATTTAAAGACCTTTAAATTGCTTTAAATTGCCTTTAAGAATTTTTAAAGACTGAGTTTTTTTTTAATTCTAAGAATACGATACTTTTTTATCTGTCCGAATATAGAGTCAGTTTGGTTTATCGTATTTCACCGAGAGTTACATAAATTGGACTTAAAAAAATATGTTAAAGGAGTTTCCCACAAAGGTCAAGCTGTTTTGTCTTGGTCTGACCGGCAAGCAGGCTAATCTAATCGCCATCGATTCGGTTAGCCCACCAGCGGTCACTGCGTCATAGTCTCAACCCAGCAACAATTTGTGTTTTTTCCCCCCTCCATGAAATCCAAGTATCAGAAAATTCCGGTCAGAAAAAAATATTTACTCTCCGGCAGCCGCATTTATCATAACGACCGCAGCCTGGGCGGACGGCAAGACGGCTTTAGTGCCCACTTTGCCCTCGTGTATCGCCGCTGTGTGCAGCATTGCCAACACCTTGCAAGGCTGCAAAGCCGTTGACGCCGCGGTGAAAAATTCTCGGGAATGCTTCGACCTCCGCTGATTGTCGCACCGTAACCGGAAGTGCGACCTTGACGAGTTATTAGGAAAAAAAAAATGTTTAAACACTCAAAGAGAACGGAAAAATGCGTGTAAGAAAAACAAATCGTTCGGACAAAACGGTGAACGGTCGATTACGGTGAAAAGAGCGTATACAAAGTCACTTGCCGTGAACGACTTCCGGCGACTGTAACACCGATACTCTATGCACAACCATTGTTTCGATACCGCGTACACTGCCCGCGCCTCGATCTCCAACGCGACAAAGTATCGCCTGTAAATAGCTTACTGGCCGGCGATGTGTTGTTAAATACGCGAGTCACGTAACGATTATATTTCGGGAAGTCTCTTTTGTTTGTTGAACTTGGGTAGCGGCTCAGGCCGCTGGCGATGACGTGCAATCGACGCGTTATATGGGAGGAAGGATTCAGTGGCGGGATGCATGCAGGTGGCACCAATTAATGAATCGTGTTTATATGTGAAGACCGCGAGCGTACACGCAATATAATTCCCGTTCAAACACGGAAAACCATCGGCCGACTATTGTTTTTTTATAGATTGTATATACATGCATATATGTATATTAGCGAATCGACCATGGTAATCGAAAAACCGCAGGCGTCGTTGACAACGAGCTTCGCGTGTTTGGTGCATAAAATCGTCAACCCGACGATACCAGACTCGACAAAAGCCCTCGATGGGGCAAAACGTTTTGTGTATTTTATTTTTCATTTATTTTTTAATCTACAATGCAAATTCTCGTTAAGTGCGAACAATGGGAGAGTCCTCGGAATTCGTCGTTGCACCGATGATGAAAATCCAATAGAGAACAATTTTTATCAGCGAACGGGCCGGAAATGCCACTTTTTTTATCATCTCCCCCGGGCACGTTCACGTTCGTTTCCATGTGCGGGAAAGCGATAGGAATAAATTTCGGTTCGAGGCGCGGGCAATATTTTCTATCGAGGATTGATCGCGCACGAAATGCGGAAGCCTTTACCTGTGAGAAAAAAAAATTAATCGTACTATTGCGTACTATAGAGGATATGTATATGTATAATATAAATTTATTTTATTTAAAACAATATATACGTAAATAAATTAAAAAAAATTTAATCGAGTATGTTCGTAATTGGACCACATATAGAAAAATAATTTACTTTACGACCACCGTTTATTTGGTTTAAGTGAAATATTTATTTAATTTAAATCAATATTAATTAAATATTAATATTAATATTATAATATTAATTATTATTTAATTAAAATAAATATTTATTGAAATCAAATAAATATATTACTTAAACCAAACAAACGGTGGCCGTCAAATAAATTATTTTTCTGGGTGCAGTTTCTCTGTGGCACGGTAACGAGTCTCACAGGGACAATCGAGAATCGAGCGTGGTGCACCGTCAGTGTTAGGCCTCCCGTTTGTGGATCGATTGGTAAATAGTCTACGGATAAAAATCTGGCGCAGGTACAATATCGCAAAAAAAGAGTAAAAAAATATTGAAAAAAGGAACAAAAAGATGTTAGGAATGGTACGCAGTACAGCATAGCGAGGGATTGGTATAGTTGATTGCGGCACGAGAGGGTTTCGTTCTGTGGCACGTTGCAGCGGGCGGCACCGAGGTTCGAGCTATATAATTCGACCTGAATGTATCAGCATGACGACCCTACGCCGAGCCGTGTACGTTGGCTCGTTTTGTGTGTGTATAGAAAACAAGGGGGATCTCCCGGACGTTGAATCAAAAACTCGACTAAACTCCTTTCCGCAACAATCCCGAGCCGAAACGGGTAATCGCGACCTGGCACGCGAATATCCGTAACGGATGGGCCGGCAGCCGCATTCTGACGTCGGCACAACGTATCTATTACATTTAGTGCACGGAAGGCGAAGGAATCCTGCGGTTCCTGCCGTTCAAAGTAGTTCCGATCTGGTCGGGTAAGATTGAAAAATTATCGATAGGAATTTAACGGCGATTGGGCTGATTGAAGACTGTGCAGTTATCGGTAGGTAAACTATACCGAAAAGTCAATAAAAAACAAAAAAAAATTGATATCGTAATTTTGACAACGGTTGGTACAGACCTTTCTTTTTCATTGCATTTCACCGATGGCCTCGTCCATTGCGGTGGCTTTTGAAACAAATCGTGTAAGAATGAGGAGAAACGTTGGTGCTTATCGCGTAATGGTACTCCGCAACGGAACAATATTTCATTGTTCGGGGAATACTATCTGGAGTTGAATAAAACTTGTATTACGTAAAATTATTATAAACAGAAATTGCATGAAGAATTCGCAACGAGCGCTCATTCCGCTGGGTGGTGGTAAGGGAGTGCTGGAGAAACGCGCGGGGTGACCGACTGTAACGAGGCGTAGGCGTTCTCTCGTGAATCTGAACTGTAAGATCGGTGGTGTATCAGTACAATGGAGAATCAGTGATGCGTAGGATCGATATGACGTGCGATCGGTGAAGTGTAGAATCAGTGATGTAAGATCGGTTGTGTATAGTATCAGTATGATGCAGCATCAGTGATTCGTAGGATCGATATGACGTGGGATCAGTGAAGTGTAGAATCAGTGATGTAGGATCGGCCATGTGTAGGGTCGTTCACGTGTAGGATCGTTCACGTGTAGGATCGTTCACATGTAGGATCGTTCATATGTAGGATCGTTCATGTGTAGGATCGTTCATATGTAGGATCGTTCATATGTAGGATCGTTCATATGTAGGATCGTTCATATGTAGGATTGTTCATGTGTAGGATTGGTCACGTGCACGATCATTCATGTGTAGGATCGGTTACATGCAGGGTCGTTCACGTGTAGGACCGGTCAAGTGTAGAATTGATCGTTGTACGATCGGTCACGTGTAGGATTTGATATCATTGTAGGATCCGTCGCGTGTGCGGTAGTTCATGTATGTGCTAGGCCATGTGCAGGATCGGTCATGTGTAGGATCGGTTACGTGTATCAACGGCAGACTACAAAAACAAACTTTACCTCCTGGATAGAAAGCCAGCATGATATTTTCTCTTTTCAATTTTTTGTCCCCCCTTGCAAAGAAAACACGTGACCTATCGTTCGTTTCACCAGTATACCGCGATGCCTCCTGCGTTTTTTTATCTACCCTCCTACACATTTGCGTTTCAATCGAAAACGACAACTGGTACATATCGAGGGACTTCCATTCACGTCCGTTGGCGAAGCGCCAGAGCTCATTAAAAAGTCATCAGCAACAGCAGCGACAGCAGCACCGGCAGTGGTGGTGGCAGATATCACACGCCACTGTCGGGAAACAGAGCGCCGCTACAGAGTTGTGTGATATATTTTGTTTATTCTTTCGACCCACTAATCTCGATCGCGAAGGTCCCTCTCGCGAGCCGATGATCCATCAACGCCGCTCTTCCAATGTCCCGACTGTCGTACGCGTGTTTTTTTTTACCATTCTATTTCTTCATTATCCTCAATGTCCGTCACGAACCGTGGAAGAATCGTTCCGAGGGAGAACCAAGAACAACGATAAGCAACGACCTTACGAACCTATTACGCATGAGAGAACCGAGAACGAGAGGTTGGCAGGCCACAGATTTTTATGTATTATTATCCGGACAGTGGTCGACAAAGGTTTTCGCAATAGTCGATCCAAGGTTCCCAAATCCTAAATGTTGTTCCAGTAATTTTTGTGTATTTTTGGATTGCATAAAAAAAGGAATTTTAGCGGCCGAGTACATTACATTAGTATCGGAAATTTGCTGATAAGTTACTCTCGGTACTATTATTAGTGCAAAACCTTAAATTGATCTTTACTTTTAGATGATCCCTTTGGACACTTGATATTTGAAAAAATGTTAATTACGGATCTATAGTTTATTTCTGGCTGAAGGACTTAGGTCGATAGCCAATTGGCAATATATTTTTACTCTCATGACAAATTACACTATGTAAATGCTATGTACCAAAAACTGTTCCATCTGGAATATTGTCAATAAATCCACTACTACTACTACTACTAGTTTATTTCGTAGACAAATAAAGCGCTGACCTGTAAAAGGTCCCTCCGTTATTCGTTGCGATTTATATCCGATTTGAATTTTTTTGTTAATAAAAAAAGAAATTTTAGTGTCGGAGTACATTAAATTAGTGTCGGAAATTTGCTGATAAATTATACTCGATACTACTATTAGTGCAAAATCTTAAATTGATCTTTACTTTTAGATGATCCCTTTGGACACGTAATATTTGAAAAAAAAAATTAAATTGCGGATCTATAGTTTATTTCGTAGACAAATAAATCGCTGACCTGTAAAAGGTCACTCCGTTATTCGTTGCGATTTATATCCGATTTGAATTTATTCGTGCCGGGCTGACCTTCCTATCGAGACGACTGCACTGTACAAAAAAATTGTAAATTTAATGTACTGGCCCTTGAAATTTGCTAACATTACTCATAGTAATTAAACGTTAGTGTACTTTGCTTCTAAAATAAAAATACCACATATTAAAATTACAAATGTTTTGCTTGAAATTTACAGAAATGTTCATGAAAAATACAAATTTTACTGTAAAATTGCAACACG
>JAPYZC010004512.1:0-10224 GCA_030522665.1 Ichneumoninae sp. A BG-2022a | reverse complement strand
TCAACTAGTTGACTGGTAAATTGGAACGTCTTAGAAATATTGAACTCTTGCCATAAGCCTGTAATATTATACGCTTTTGTGGTATATCTATTTTTTTTATACTTTTTTTTTATTTTCGTTTTTTTAAAATTTATTTAGTTGAATAATGTATTCAACTCGTTGACTGGTAAATTGGAACGTCTTAGAAATATTGAACTCTTGCCATTAGCCTGTAATATTATACGCTTTTGTGATATATTTATTTT
Organism: Ichneumoninae sp. A BG-2022a; assembly: GCA_030522665.1. NCBI lineage: Eukaryota > Metazoa > Arthropoda > Insecta > Hymenoptera > Ichneumonidae > Ichneumoninae sp. A BG-2022a. The sequence goes on along the minus strand of JAPYZC010004512.1, from coordinate 9,979 downwards.
TTTAATACTTTTTTTAATTTAATTTTTTTTTCAATTTACTTGGTTGAATAATGTATCGTTGACCGGTATATTGGAACGTTTCAGAAGTATTGGACTCCTGGCATTAGCCTGTAATATTATACACTCGGTTCTATCTATATTTTATTTTGAAAATTTTGTTGTTCTGTTTTTACTTTATATATTTTTATTTATATAGTTGAATAGCGTATCGTTGACTGGTAAATTGGTACGTCGTAGAATCATTGGATTCCTGGCATAAGCCTATAATATTATCGCTTTCGTCGTATCTATATTAAATTTTTTTAACTTTAAATTTATTTCTTTAGTTGAATAATGTATCATTGAATGGTAAATTGGAGCGTTTTGAAGCTATTTTACTCCTGGTATAAGCCTGACATAATATACCCTTTTAAAACGTATATTACACGCTTAATACGCTTGTGCGTGTATTATACGCTTTTATTTATTTTGAACTCCTTTGTCGTTTTTATTTATTTATTTTTATTTAGAAATTAAAAGGTCTTCCCACGATCGCGACCGACTTATACGACGAGTAAAAAAAATATAGATAAACTATACTGTCCGACAATACGACCGCGATGACATCGAGTGCAATTAAATGGGACTTTATGGATTTATCGATCCGACTCGATAACCGCAGTCTTGTTTACTCGAGGAACGCACCGCGATGCAAACTCTAATGAATAACCACTTGATTTATTGCGGTCGCTTTACATTTACGTACAGATACAATGTTTTAGATTGAGATATAGATAGACGGACGAATAATACATATTTATAATTATACCTAAACACGTATGGTCCTCGGCGATAGTGCACAGCTTTCGTTCACCAAATCTGAACAATCCCGAAAGACTCCGAGACATCTTACATTTCTTCTTTACGTTCTCCCTCGCTAAATTAAATTTTTTATCACCGGTCTAAATACACATCGCTTGAACATTTTTTTGGTTTTTTTTTATTCGCATTTTTAAAGTAGGGCAGTTATTTTTAATTTTTTTTTTGGTACCCTCGCGACTAAAAACATCGACGACGAAGACGACGACCTCTGGAGCAGTGTACAATTATACCGGCAGTTTTTTTTTTTTTCATTCGTCAAACATAAATTTTTTTTTGTTAACTTTTGTGCTTCCAATAAAATTTGCGCGTACGATGGAAATTTCAGACGCTCTTCGTGTTTCTCTGTACGTTGTTGCGCGCCGGTTTGATTCCTCCCGAGGCAGCCTCGTTGTCCGGACCGTCGCCTCTCACAGTGAACGTCACGAAATATCGCTTCGTGCGGTTCAGCTTCTCGGTGGGCAGTGCAATCACTTGTTTCTCCTCGCCTCTCGTTAGTTCAACCTGCGAAAAATTATTTAAAAAAATTAATTTGTTCGGTCGTATAGTTTATCGTTGATGATTTTTTTATTTTTATTATATGACTATTTTTTTTCTATTTTCAGATGCAAGCGTTCGTGATTCCATACGTGGGCCGAAAGCACATGCAATGCCAAGCGATGAAGGCGAGATCGGTTACTGCATTTACTTAGTAATATTGCACTATTGTTTTTTTTCTAGTTATCAACTATATGTAAATTATATGTCTTCTTTTTTTCTATTTACAGGTACAAGCATTTGTGATTCCATACGAGGGGCAAAACCACGTGCAATGATGAGCGACGAAGGCGAGATCGGTTGCCGCATTTTCTTATTCAGTAATATTGCACAACTTTATACTCACAATATTTTTGTAAATATCTATTGCAGATTTTTCCACTAATCAACTATTTGTCTTATTATTTTTCTATTTACAAGTGCAATCATATGAAATGGCAAGCGTTTGCCATTTCATATGAGGGACAACAGCACATGCAATGCCAAGCGATGATATTAGTATTAAACAATAGTATTTAAATAATATTCATGCATTTCTGTCCGCGTTCACGAAAAAAATAACGATTTTGACACATTTTCTTTTTACTATTCAACCATATGGTTTCTTTTTTTTTTTCTATTCGAACTCTTAATCTGCATGAGGTTCTACTCTAGTACAATATTTGTAAATATCATCAATGGAATATTTTTCTACTATTTATCTATATGTCTTCTTTTTTCGTATTCACAGATTCAAGCTTTTGTAATTCCATCCGGAGGGAAAAAGCACATGCAATGCCAAGCGACGAAGCTGAGATCTGTTGCTTCAATTTCTTATCCAGTAATATTGCACAACTTTTTTCATCGTCTCTGTACGAAGTATACATATTTAAATAATAGTCAACAATTTCTTTCTGCGTGCACGAAAAATCAACCCTTTTCTTTTATCGAACGGTTAATCCATAGGAGGTTCTACTCTCCTATAACTTTTTTATATACAAAAAAATATCATCCATCGAACATTTTTCTACTATTCGTTGAAGGAACGTGTAATATTTATTTTAATTTGTTATTTTCATTTTAAATAGATTAGTACCGTCATTTGACCCCTCGCACGACTCTCAATCCTCGGAAGAAGACCCTCTTCTCGCTCTTGGCCTCCTCCACCCACTGCAATTATAATCTACGATCAAACTACGCAGGTCGGTTCCCTAAGGGCACTATAGCGAATGCCTGAAAATTAAATACCGGAGGTCGGTGCCCATCGACTACTACAATCTATATCAGCGCTGGTCAAATAGCCTATGTACTTGAAGTTCCCTCGTGGATCAACCAACCGTAAAACTTTGGGTGGGATTTGGGTTCTTTTCTTACAATCTACTCCAAGTCAATCAGTCGATTGGTGCGTCAAACCGACACTGATTCCAACCTTCTGGCGGTACCCTTTTGGTTGTTATTTCAAAACCAACCATTATGTCTTGGATAGAAAGTTAGTTTAGAGTTGGACTTTCCCAAAACAACCAAATTTACGACTTTATGTCGAGGGCGCCTATAGCTCTTATCTTAGGGTTGGAAATCGAGTTGTTTTAGCAAAATTCTACTGTAAACCAACTGCATTTTTTTATATCGCCGAAAAATCAACCTCCTGAAGGTTGGACTGAGATTCGGTTTGGTGCAACTATCGACCGGTTGGTTTCAGGTTGGTCAGAATGCGAGGGATATACTGATTGAAGTAACAAGTACTTGAAGTACTGATTGAAGTAACAAGTAATTGAAGTATCGATTGAAGTAACAAGTACTTGAAGTATCGATTGAAGTAACAAGTACTTGAAGTATCGATTGAAGTAACAAGTACTTAAAGTACTGATCGAAGTAACAAGTACTTGAAGTACTGATTGAGATAACAAGTACTTGAAGTACTGATTGAAGTAACAAGTACTTGAAGTACTGATTGAAGTAACAAGTACTTGAAGTACTGATTGAAGTAACAAGTACTTAAAGTACTGATCGAAGTAACAAGTACTTGAAGTACTGATTGAGATAACAAGTACTTGAAGTACTGATCGAAGTAACAAGTACTTGAAGTACTGATCGAAGTAACAAGTACTTGAAGTACTGATCAAAGTAACAAGTACTTGAAGTACTGATTGAAGTAACATGTACTTGAAATACTGAACACGGGATAATTCTTAAGTACTGGCAGAACTGAATTGCTGAAGTTCTACGTACTGGGCACTGACTCAGCACTCGATACATCGAACGTACTTCAAGTACTTGAAGTACTGATTGAATTAACAAGTACTCGAACTACTGAACAATGGATAATTCTTATGTACTTGCAGAACTGAATTGCTGAAGTTCTGCGTACTGGGCACTGACTCAGCACTCGATACATCGAAAGTACTTTAAGTACTTGAAGTACTGATTGAATTAACAAGTACTCGAACTACTGAACAATGGATAATTCTTATGTACTTGCAGAACAGAATTGCTGAAGTTCTGCGTACTGGGCACTGACTCAGCACTAGATACATCGAACGAACGTCAAGTACTTATATTATTTGCCCAGCTCCGATCTATATCAAATGATTACATTACGGTTATGATGTCGACGCTACGATAGTAGTGGATTTAGTGTTTACTTTTGATTTTTAGAGACTACTGGCTACTACTATCGGGCAGAAACCTCCTCGAAGATCACCGGACGCCGGATAAATCTGCCCGTCCAGCGAAGTGGCAACCTCACTTACGATAAGTGTAAACCGGCACGGATGTGTACGCGCTCGTCGCGTGATGACAACGATGCGTTTTCTGGGTGCATTGCTTCGCCTCGGTGCAGAAGTCAGGCGTGGCAGGCCTGCGCTGAAGACGCCGCAGTTGTTCGTACAAAAAAGCCTCAAAGTGCCTAAAAATAAAAGTTTATTTTTAAATAATAAAATCGAATATTTAGGAATTTCATTTTACTGGTTTTTTTTTTTATCACTCAAACCTGAAGGTGAGCGGTTGATCGTATTTCGCAACTCCGAGAGCGGGACCGCTCATTCCAGCTTTGTGAAAGCTTTCCACCTGCAAAAATAATGGAAAATTGTTATTTTCAAGAATTCATTTTTTTTAAACTATAAAAAAAATGATTTAAAATCCGGTTTATCGTAAAAATCGAAACTTGCTTGACGCTTCACAAGGACATGCTCGTTCGCCCTGCCGTGTCGTATCTGCAGTCTCTTGAGCTCCATCAATTGGAAGAATATCTTCCTCTCGAGGTGATAACGCCGCAGGCTTATCTGCACGTCCCGCGTGACCGTTTCCATGTTGAGAGCCTGTTGCTTCTCCGTGTTCGGGCAATACTTGACGGTCCTCTTGGGAATTTTCGATACCCGGGGACTCGGCTCGATGCCGCTGTCTCTGCCGCCGCTGTCTCTCCGCTGCTTGGCGCGTCCGGGTCTCACGCCTCGAAGACCCTGGGGACTCGCCGCACCTTCGTGCCTTGCCCCCAATCTTCTTTCCACCTGGAATAAGTAAATTACATTTTATATAAATTGTTTGCTTAGTTTCACCCGATTTTCAATAATCCAGCGGGCTCCCGGAAATACATAACTTCTGTCTAACAAAAATTAGACCTTGAAACCGGAAGTGACGCATTTTCGGTGTGACGTCACTTCCGGTTGAAAAATGAGATTTACGAACCGGAAGGGATGGATTTTCGATATGACATAACTTCCGTTGGAAAAATGAGATTTTCAAACCGGAAGTGACGCATTTCCGGTGTGACGTCACTTCCGGTTGAAAAATGAGATTTACCAACCGGAAGAAATGCATTTTCGAAATGCCATAACTTCCGTTGGAAAAATGAGATTTTCAAACCGGAAGTGACGCACTTCCGGTATGACGTCACTTCCGGTTGAAAAATGAGATTTACGAGCCGGAAGGGATGCATTTTCGATATGACATAACTTCCATTGGGAAAATGAGATTTTCAAACCGGAAGTGGCGTATTTCACAAAATGCGATATTTAAACAGGAAATCCCGTATTTCCGGTGTGATGTCACTTCCGGTTGAAAAATGAGATTCTCGGTTTCTGAATTTCACAGTCTATAGCGAGCGATACATATTGAAAAAAAGAATCTCGTTTCATATGATCGATGACTTTGCAACGTTAATAAGTTTACTTCGATTAAATTACCCTCGGCAAAGAGTCGGTAGTTTTCGGCGCTCTCAGCAGTTTCCCCGTCACTCTGGGCGTCTCCTCCTCGCTGGTGCTCGGCAAGACCCTCAAGACCCCGAGGCCGTCCTCGTCTTCCGGTTCGCTCTCGCCGTCCTCGCCCGCGTCGCCGACCGCGTCGCGAATTTCCTTCTCGATCTGCTCGTCGTCCTCCTCGTCCCACTCGGGGCTCTCGATGACCGCGACGATCGCGCTCCTGTCCGGCGATCGTTCCTCGGAGCTCTCGAAGAGGCTCCTCTTCGAGGGTGACTTCGAGGTCGATCTGCCGCTGTCCCCTCGGCCGTTCCTTCCCGTCGACGGCCTCGACCGGCTCTCCACTCTCGACGACTTCGCCGAGCCCGAGGAGCTTCCGTCGATAAAACGCATTTTACCGGAAGTCGACAAACCGGATTCCCCGTCCCGACCCGGAGTTTCCTCCTCGGACTTCCGGGCCTCGACCGGACTCGTCGCACTTTTCGACCCCTCGGACGATTCCTTCTCTTCAGCCACGGAGGATTTTTCCCTCGTCGCCTCGACCCTCCCCTCCTCGTCATCCGGAAGTTCCTCGAAGGCCTTCTCGCGAGAGCCTCGACGCGACGCCCGCGACGTTTCCTCCGTGGATTCTCCGCCGGAAACCGCCTCGATCTTCTCCTCCCCCGCGCGACTTCCGCTCGGATCCGCTGAATTTTCTTTGCCCTCCGCGACCGAAGAGCTCGATTCGCTGCTTCTCGAAGTCTTGTCTTTGGCGCTGCTCGGCCGGCTGCGAGTTTCCTCGGAACCGGAAGTCGCCTCGGTCGTCTCTTTTGCGCCCTTCTTCTCGACCGAAGAGCTCGCCTCGCTGCCTCCCGAAGTCTTCTCTTTGGCGGTGCTCGGCCTGCTGCGAGTTTCCTCGGAACCGGAAGTCGCCTCGGTCGTCCTCTTGCTCTTCTCATCGGAACCGGAAGTCGCCTCGGTCGTCCTCTTGCTCTTCTCCTCGGCCGAACACGATCGATCCTCTTTCTCCTCTTTGCCGACCGCCGCTCCGGCTTCGCCGAGTGAACTCGTCGAGCTCTCGTTCGCGACTTTACCATCAACGGCCTCGCTTACTTTCCTCCCCGCCGAAGCCGCCATTGGACTAGTTTCCTTACTCCCTCCTCGACTCTGCAACCGTGAAAATTCTCGTTGGGAATCCTCGCTCGTACTCTCGGACTCGGTCTCGCCGGTTCGCCTACCTTTCACCGTCACCGGCTCGTCGGAGCCGTCGGAGGCCTCCTCGGCCTCCAGCCCGGAGTCCCTTCCGGCCCTCGCGGCCGCCGGATGGCTCTCGTCCTGCGAAGACCCGCTCGTCGCTTGTCTTCTTATCTCCTCCACGTCCTTCCGCAGATCCGCCGCCCTCGTCAGCAGAGCGTTCTGCAGCTCGTCGGCTTTCTCGAGAATCTCGTCCATCTCGCTCTTGGCCGCTCGAGTCTCGACCACGTCCCTGCCATCCGAGGACTCCTTGCTTCCGCCCTTCGAGCCCGCCGCCATCGATTCTCTGCTGTAGTCGCTCGACGCTTTGGGCGTGTCCGGCGGCTGGTCCTTGTGAACTATCGCCGTCACGGTCACCCTCTCCACCGTCTCCTGACTCGTGCTGTCCGTCACGTCCCTTCTGAACTGACCCTGATCCTTCAACTTCTCCTCGAAGGCCTCTTTCCTGCAGACTTCCGGTCTCGCGCCGCGCTCCGCCTGCTCCGACCGCTGCCTCGCACCGTCGCTTCCGGTCGCCTTACGCGGCTTTCGGCGGCCCTTCGCGACCTCCCCGTCTCGATCCTCCGTGTCCTCCGTTCTCGACGACGATCTTCCGGCCTTCGACTTCTTCCTCGAACGTCTCGTTTCCGTCACTCTCGTTTCCCTCGAAGTTTCCCTCGGGGTCTTCGACTTCCCGCCCGTAATCTGCACCTTCTCCGATGTCTTCTCCAGCGACCTCTTCACCACGACTACCTCCAGACTGTCCTCGCTCAAACACCGGTCGTCCTCGTCGCTGACTTCCGGTTCTTCAGCGACCTTCTCCTTCGCTTCCGGTCTGCAATCCTCGCTCGATCTGTCCGCTCGGCCGCTTCTCTTCTCCTCTCTCGACGCCTCCTCCAGCTCCGTCTCCTCGTCGACGCTCTCGCCGTTCGTCTCGCTCGACGATCCGCCGTACTCGTGCCTTCCGCCCTCCGCTTCCGCTCCTCGCACGCCGATCCTCCGCGACGAACGCGCCACACCGGAAGCGCCCTCGTAACAAGCCGACTCGCTCCTCGCTCGCCGCCCACGCTCCCGACGCCTCGACGACTTTCCCAATCTTATCTCCTCCTCGCTGAAACTCCTGCTGCCCCGACGATCCTTCGATCGCCTCGGACTTCCGGCACGCCGCCGCGTTCTTCGCTCGATCCAGCGCTCCTCGAAGTACGTGTCGCCCCGACAACGAACCCCTCGCCCTCGTCGCGAAGAACCGCTCTCGCTGTCCGTACTCGAGTCGCCCCTCTTCACGCGCAACTTCGCCGCGAACACTGTGACATTCCAAACAAGAAGACATTCAGACTCGGCAGTTAGGCGAAAGCTTTTTTTTTTCTTAACTTGTTTTTTGCGGAAAATATATTTCTTGATCGTTTTTTTTTTTTTACTTTTTGCACCTATATTAGATATTGCCAATTGGCCACCGACCGCACTACTTCATCCAACTTTACTTTCTTTTTCGTTCAATTTTCTTTTCGTACCTTGTTTTTTTTTCGGAAAATATATTTCTTGATCGGTTATTTTTATCAACATTTTTTTAAGGAAGATATATTTCTTGAACAGTTATTTTTTCGTAACTTTTTTGTTTCGGAAAATGTACTTCTTGAACGGTTCTTTTTTTCTTAACTTGTTTTTTTCGAAAAATATATTTCTTGATCGGTTCTTTGTATTAACATTTTTTTTTCGGAAAATATATTTCTTGAACGGTTCTTTTTTTCTGAACTTGATTTTTTCGAAAAATATATTTCTTGAACGGTTCTTTTTTCTTGACTTGTTTTTTTCGGAAAATATATTTCTTGATCGGTTCTTTATTTTCTTAACTTGTTTATTTTCGAAAAATATATTTCTTGATAGTTTTTTATCTTAAATTTTTTGCGCCTATATTAGATATTGTCAATTGGCCATCGACCGCAGTCCAACGTCGGCCAACTTAACTTTTTTTTTTCTTAACTTTTTTTTGTTTCGAAAAATATATTTCCGGACCGTTTATTTTTTGGTATTTATGGATTATCATCGTTCAATTAATGGGAACCTCTGTTCGGCGCGGTCTTGTGTGTTCGCAGATGCTGGGCGGTCGTTCCGCCGTGCATCTGGACGAGCTTTGCGCAGTCACGATGACCCCGATAGAGCGCGGCGTCCAGGGCGGTCATCGGGCCGCTCTTGCTCGTGCGCAGCACGGCGTTTATTCTGGCGCCGTTGTCGAGCAGAACTTTGCACACGTCGAGATAGCCGTGAAGTGCCGCGACGTGAAGGGGCGTCTTTCCGTCGTGGGTCGCGACGTCCAGGGTGCTCGGGCGCTTCTTCGCGAGCCACTCGATCAGCTCGATACGACCGGAGATGACCGCCTCGTGCGCCACGCCGGTACCGCGTACCGTCCTCGCGTGCAGCGAACCTCCGTGCTGGGCGAGGATCTTCAGAGTCTCCAGCTGACCCTTCGCAGCCGCGCAGAGAGCCGGCCTGCGATGGACAAAGTACACAATGCGAGTCACACGTTGGAATATTTGTACAGTCGGTCGATCGAATCTTTCGATTGGCAGTGGAAATATTATTATTATTATTATTTTTGTTCGATTTTGTTGTAGCCTTTGTAGCTTTTTGTAGCTGCTGTAAAAAGTGCGGACGTATAGATAAAGAATGTCCTTTTCATTTCCGGTGCGGATTTTTATGCGGAATATTATTTCCGGTAGTCCCGATGATAATTGTCTAGCTTAATCTTTTTTTTGGTTTTGTTCTTATGACTTCGGATGGTTTATTCGCAAAAGTAAACATTACTGCACTGTATTGATACTCATAACTCTTTAATTGTTACCCGTTAGAAGAACCATTTTTCTTCGAGAGATTCATGAGATTCAAGAGATTCAAGAGGTTCAAGAGATTCAAGAGATTCAAGAGATTCAAGAGATTCAAGAGATTCAAGAGATTCAAGAGATTCAAGAGATTCAAGAGATTCAAGAGTTTCAAGAGATTCAAGAGATTCAAGAGATTCAAGAGATCCAAGAGATCCAAGAGATCCAAGAGATCCAAGAGATCCAAGAGATCCAAGAGATCCAAGAGATTCAAGAGATCCAAGCGATCCAAGAGATCCAAGAGATCCAAGAGATCCAAGAGATCCAAGAGATCCAAGAGATCCAAGAGATCCAAGAGATCCAAGAGATCCAAGAGATCCAAGA
>JAPYZC010004511.1:0-21106 GCA_030522665.1 Ichneumoninae sp. A BG-2022a | reverse complement strand
GTGGAATCACCCAATAAATTGTTGAACTAACCAATTTTTTAGCTGTACCAACAAAATATTTAGTTGAACGTCCCTGCCCGAATCTTAGTTGATTCAACCTTATTTTTTATCAGTGTATCCGATAGTGTGAATTCGGGCATCCAAAAACTATTGAAAAATGACGTGTTACCCAAAAACCCCGTTTTGCCCCGTAGCCCCATTTTGCCCCGCTCCACCCTCCGAGTGAGAGAGAATCCGCGAGAGCGGGCCGGGTGGCGAAGACGCGGGAGGAGTCGGTTCTCGTTTTTATTGCACATCCAAAGCGGTCCCGCCAAGTCGAGCGTGGCACGATATAAATTTAAATTATGCCCCGTCGAGGACTCTGCCTTCCTTTCTCGTCGGGGAAACGAGGGGCGGGGTGATATCGCCGGAGATACGGCGGGAGGAGAGGAGGGAGAAAGTTCCCGGTGCTTGAAAGAGCTGGAGATTTCTTGCCGGTCGGCAAGACGGGAGTGGTGGTGGAGGTTGCGGTGGTAGTAGCGGAAGTCCCCGTGGTATACGCGAGCATACGTCCATTGCGGGTCAAGAGAAGCGCTGCATAAGCGAAGTGAGGGTGGGCGAATAATCGAATCCACGGAGGCGGCCGGGGGTGGCGAGTCCGTTCCGGGTCTCGTCATGAGCCCGTCATTCCGAGTCTCGCACAAGCCCGGGGCTCTTTCACGTTCGTCATTCACGGAGGGTCGCACAGAGGAAGTTCTCGCGGCCCTCGCGCGGCCTCTCGGTTATCCGGGGAAAGTGAAAGCTCCCGTGGCGCATCTCCGCCGAGGAGATGCACCACGCTGGCACAGTCGTCCTCGACCTACTCGCCGAACGACCGGGAACTTTATTTTCTCCGGCATCTCCGACGGTACGTTGAGGGAGCGAACCCCGAGCCGTTGAGTCGGCTCCGCGCGGATGTGCACCTCGAGTACCTACGGGAGAAGGCCCGCGGTGGCTAAACTTTGTTCCGCTGTACGGCTTTTTGACTCTCCAGGACTTCGACAATACGGTTAGTAGGCCATTACTACGGAGTCCTCCTATAGCCGTTAACCGTTGTTGCTCCCAACAGCCGACGGTGGAAAGTTCGAAGCGCTCCTGGAAATTTCGTGGCGTTACATCGGGAGCTGGACGGGGCCTGGCCGGGACCTCGCTGGGGCCGGATGTAACGCGCCAAAGCTTCCACTAGGGCGAAGAGGCGCGTTTACGTACGATTTTTATTTAGTACAGTAGAACTTCGGTTCGGATCCGACTAACCGGGAAGCGGATTAACCGTGCTTCTTCCGAGGATTTTTTTTCTTTTTTTTATGCGTGTAACTCGGCGCCAACACACGCTTAAAAAAAAAGACTAGCTTACATTACTACTGATGTACAAAAAGATAAAAATTTGAAAAAATTCATACGTATTCCGAGAAATGAACGAATCATTTTTAGTAAAAAAAACGTTTTGAAATTATTATTATGCAAAATTAATCTTTTCAGTGCCTATAATAAGTATGCATTTTTTCAGATTTTTATAACATTGGGAAGTGTTTGCAATTCCTGCCCGAATTTCTCGAATTTAGGCAAAATGAACACCACTAGCTCCAACCTCCTTAACCAGCAGAGAGTCCGGTCGACTTAGCGGGCAGCAATTGTTGGGCGTTACACTCTGATAAGGCCTTATCAGGGCCCGATGTAACGCTCGAAAATTTCTACGCGGTTTGAAGAGAAGGAGCAAAATCAACCGTGGCATTCACGGTTCGCAATTTTCCGCGCTGCACATACACGCTGATATGCACAAAATGTATATTTTGTTGAAAATACGTAAAAATTCGATCACTTTGTCGATATTCGTCGATTCGCGTATTTTCATATATTCTCCACGAGATATTTCCATCAGTCCGCCCTCTCAGATAACGGAGTAACTCTGAGCCCACACGGAAAAAATTCACAATTCACTTTAACCCTAAGTAGCCGTATTGTGCTCGAAAGAACTTCGATGAGTGCTCACACTTCGGCAAAGATCGGTAAAGGTAATATGAAGTCGCGTTAACAGACGGAAGAGTCCTCACGGCCGACCCGAGAAGGAGGAGTAAAATCAACCGCGGCATTCACGTTTCGCAATTTTGCTCGTTTTCGCGGCTCACGAAGACGGAAACGGTCTTGTTAATTACTCGTTAAGCTAGAGTAGCACAAGAGGGGTCGTTACCGGAGCGACGGCTGAAGGCTCGGGGACTTTCGGTCGTTACTTATCAATGGCCCCGGCATTTAACGGTATAACCGGTGCCGGGTTCGTCGGTGTAAGAGGTGCGGGGCAACTAGGCGCACCGGCGAACACCGTGAATCGAGGGATTACACGCTTCGACGAATACTTTATATCTCGAACAAGTTGGCCATTTTCGCACCGCTGAAAGCACTCGAGAACGATGGGAACGAGACAATCAACGAGGAAGGGCGATCGACCTCCGGCGTCTTGAAAACCGGCATCTCACTCTTTCGCGGAATCCGACTGGCGGTCTTTACACAAAATTAGCAAAGTCGAGAGGGACGCCACTCTATAACCACTTGGGTCGTACTCAGGGATCGAGGAGATCTTTTATTTCGCGATGCTTCGACAAAACGCCGGAAGGGCGCAGACCGGAAGTATCTGAGATAAAAAAAAAAACAGGCGCACTGTTCTTCGCTCACTTCGTTGATGGTTAAGGGAAAATGCTGAAGTCTCCGGTGAGGTCTCGGTCTTTGGTTCGGATACCGGTAGGACATCGGCGTAAGATGGGAACGCTGTAAATTGCAGACACGGGGCAAAATGGGATAGCGCAACATTTTCCGGAAAAATCCTTTGGAAGGACTCGGGCTGATGGTCTTTATACAAAATTCGCAAAGTCGAGAGGGATGCGACTCTATAACCACTTGGGTCGTACTCAGGGATCGAGGGGATCTTTTATGTCGCGATGCTTCAATAAAACGCCGGAAGGGTGCAGACCGGAAGTATCGGAGATAAAAAAAAGAGACGCACTGTTCTTCGCATACTTCGTTGCTCGTTAAGAGAAAATGTTGAAGACTCCAGTGAGGTCTCGGTCTTTGGTTCGGATACCGGTAGGACATCGGTGCAAGATGGGAACGCTGTAAATTGCAGACAGAGGCAAAATGGAACAGTGCAAAAATTTCCGAAAAAATCCTTTGGGCCGCCGGAGCGACTAGGATGAAACTCGGGAGGCTCTGCGTGTAATGGATATCCACAAAATCGGGGAAAAAAAACAATATCAGTTCTCGTAATTTTTGCCTTTCCTTGTTTTGTCAGTAAACAGTTGATTGCGTAACACCGTTGAATCGTTAGATCCACTACAGTAAAGTAACGCTGGAGAACAAACGAGCGGCTCAAGGGATAAAGAAGGTGAAGGGCAGACTTATAAGCGAAGGGCAAAATTTGAAGGGACGCAGAAAAAAAAACGAAAGTCATAAAGAGAGAAAAAGGAGTGCCAAGAAAAAAATAAGTTTCGCCATTGCCGCTTTATGGAAGCAGGACTCAACACACCTTGGAGAAACCCACGCACGGGCGTGTCGTTCTTCACCTGACCCGGCCAAATTCGTTTATCCTGGAGCCACGAGACAGGATAGAATAAAGCGAAAGATACGGTAGAAAAGCGAGTGGGAAAGCCGGAGAAAGTGGTAATCGGGAAAAAGACACGGCTTCCATTATCTCCCGCGACCGAACTTTCCTGTCCGGATAAATTTCGTCTCTTTCGGAATTCTTCCCCCTCGCTCGCACGCATCCTTGTCATTCAGGACTATCCTTCAGACACCCGCGGACGTGCTCGAACGAATACGCGCAATTCTGTAACAGCCCTCCATTTTTCGCGCGTTTACACAGTATAAAAAACTTTTGTAGTTTTTACAACTTATTTATTTATTTATTTAGTTTACGAGATAAATCCTGGTCGATGGCTCATTGGCATTTTTGTTATTTTGTTACATTGTATGAGCTACAATATGTATATAAAAGCTGTTATGTATCGTCGATATTTATAACTAAATGTCAATAAATACACGTACCACGACCTCTCGTTTTACTTACATAGGACGACAAAAAATAAATCAGTAAATAGTAGAAGTGTCTCTAACAATTATAACATTATCACTAGATCGGATCTTAATATAAAACTGGATAAAATATATTTCATCATTTACACCGATTATTTGTCTTTGGTAAGCCAGATTATTCAGGGATGAATGACATTGAACGACAAGAATTCGCCGCCCAACAACTGCTTTGAACTCACTGACCAACAGTCCGAAATTAACTGTCTCCCCAAGGGTCTTGGCGAGGTTCATGAGTCTGTAGACAGCTGATCTTGCCCCGAACGCACTCTAGCCACCGGAACAACAAACAAGTTGATCCTCTCAAGTCTATTCCCGGAGGATCCTGAAAACGGATTTGACGTGATTTTCATATCGCTTCTTCATAAAAGTTGAAAATTGAAATTCGTGACGCTTCCTCTATGAGGAAGCCAAAAATACAGACAATGCTTCCTCATAGAAGAAGTTCGCGATGAAAATTTTTATGAAGAAGCGATATGAAAATTTCAATTTCCAGCTTTTATGAGGAAGCGATTTTAAAATTTCAATTTTTAACTTTATGAGTTTCAACGATATGAAAATTTCAATTTTCAACTTTTTTAAATTTATTAACTTTCCGATCGCACCATCCGGCTTTAATTTTACATACGAAATTACAAACTAAAATTGACAATGGCACGGGAAATAAAAGGACAGGTTGTATATTCAAGCTTGAACAGAGGAGCTTGTCGCTTATTTGACAAAATTATTAAAGTTCGTATCCGGAGTTCGCGCTACTACTTTTATACTGTGTAGGACGAAAAATGTCCGCGATACAAGGAGATTAGATTCGCTCTCTTGAAGTTCGATTTTTTTCGTACCGAAAACAACAGACTTCCATTCATATTGGTCGAAAGTGAGTGGTGCAAATTTTGTCAACCACACACGAAAGGCGGAAAGGGGAACATCGGCAGTCCTTTAAAATTCTGCAAATCCTCACTTGGCGATGGAAAACACGCGAGCGGCGGTTTTCGAGTTTTTTCGCGCATTTCCATTTTCATGGAAACAAGTTTTTATGCATTCGCACGAGTCATGACGAAAGCTTTTTCTCGGGAAAAAAAATCTCGCTCCCCTGGTCGGTCGCTCTCCCTTCTTAAAAAAAAAAAAAAATGAGAAATCTTCGCTTCGGAATTGAAAATACATGACCGACAATATTAAGCTCTTCCGTTGTGCACTCCCATTTATGTTTAATCGAGTTTTTATGCTTTTGCACGAGTCCATGAGGTAAGCGTTTCCTCGAAAAAATAAATTAAATATATATATATATGTCTCACTCTTTTCCACCCCGTCGCCGTCGTCGACGTTGCTACTCGGCCGCTGAATAAAACCCATTCTCGCCTTTTAAACCCTTGCGTCCTCTTCTGCCGCAATTCTTCTGTATTTTTATTTTTTCGCTGTAATATGCGGCCAGCGGCGATGGCACGAAATCTCGAGGCTTTTACAATTTTCATTCCTTCCCTGAGATACTCGCGACTCTCATACCTCATTGCCCTTTGTTGCTCGTCCCTCGTCTCGCTCTCTTCTGCTCCACGCGTGGCGTCTTGTCAGCATGATGTTTATTTCCAACTGTTCTTTTTCAAATTTTTTTAAATGTATTTTTTTAAACGCAACCACGAACGCCTCCTTCCACAAGTGACCATCTCGTTTGTAACCTTCCCGATAACTATTCCCGAATTTTTAAAAGAATATCAGCAAATAGACCGAAAAAAAGATTGGATTAGCCAGACTGTTAAAAAAAAAAAAAATTCGTATGAAATTTAATCTACAATTGTGATGAAAAATTAATGTCTAGTGTATTGAAAACATTGGAAACACTTTCTCTTCAATAGTTCCATTTAATTTCACTATGAAAATACTTTAATTTTTATAATTTAGTTTAATTTCAATGAAAAAGCACATTAATTTTTCATCACAATTGTACATTAAATTTACAACTTTTTTTTACAATGCAAACCAAACCACTGTAAAAATATGAAGTTTGTAAATTCATGAACGGTATTGGAAGCTTTTCTACATAAAATTTTCTGAAATTTCAATTACATGTGCGTCGCAATTTTTCAGTAAAGTGTTTACTCTTAGTGAACATTTTTGTAAATTTCAGTGAAAAGGTTTCTAACTTTGATGTCCAGTATTTTTATTCTACGAAAAAGTAAATTTCAAGTTCCAGTAAATTAAATTAACAATTTATTTTTACAATGTACGACAAAAGCACTTATTTGTTTGTTACAAATAAACCATCGTTTCTTCTCCGATTGTTTCCTCGGTTGGATTAAAAATTTGTCGATTGAAACGAACATTTTTGTCGATTCAAACTAAACAACACCTTCGAACGTGTGTCACCGCGCCTCGCTTAATCCACCATTATTTTTTTCAGTGTAGAGAAATCGTCCGCGAAACAACACGATGGAACAGCCGGGAAGTGAGCGAATCAATCTTTTAGCGCAGGAACGTAATTATCCCGGACGTTTCCTCGCCGTAACTTTGCTGCTACATCCTCGCTTTTATTTCGTCCGGAAAACGGACTTATTTAGCAGCTAATTAAGGGGTAGCGGGAGGGGAGGGAAGTTCTTCGCGATAAACGAACCGTGAGGAAATAATTCAAGGCATAACGCAAATAAATGAATTTCTCGCGTACGCTGATAGCGAGAGGGAGTGCTGAAAGGGCTCCGCACCGTTGGCGCGCAGCTAGCTCGTTACCGTATCTCTGCGAAAAGCTCCGAGCCGCTCCTCCACGGTGAAGCCTTCGCTGCACTGGCGGCTACCGATTCAGCTCGGTAAAAAAAAATATATATATATATATAAAAAAAGGAAGTGTTTCGGATCTCTACTGAAATTTTATCCTCGGCCTCTTAATTTTTCAATCCGCTCACTCTCGTTGCCTCGTCGCTGTTCGTTTAATGACTGACGCGGTGCCTGCGACGGTGCGTCATTATATCCAGCTCCGATTAAGGCCGAAAGTGCGAGTCGCGCCCTGAAAGCCTCACGTGGAGACAAAGCTGTATCCGAGCCTGAGGACGCTTCTTAGACACTTGAATCGTCTGTTTCGCGGACTTTCACACGGAGAAAAATAATTTTTCAGGACAACATGATTTTTGTTACCGTAACGAATTAAATTTGTTAGTATCGCTATAACAAAACCAGCTTGTAAGCGTAGCAACAATTTTCGCCTGAAGCGATTTGCCCAGAAAAATATATAATGGCCGTCAAATAAATTATTATTAGTAATTTTCTTGCTGCTTTTACTATCGTTTTGCTGCGTGGACGAGGTAATTGTCAGCAAAACTCATTTTCTTTGAGCAACTAAACCATTTTTCTCCGTTCAGCCGTTCCTGCCAGACGTATGGAAATAAAACGACGCGCATATTTTAGTTTCATAAAAAAAATAAAAAAACCTACAAGCGTAGGTAACGCAGTAGCGAGCGATGTAACGTATCAATTCCGCTTTGAGCTCCAGCCGCGATCGCCGATACCAATTTTTTTCATTTTACGCCAGGCCGCATATATATTTCTGTTATCGTTCGTTGCGCGACGGTAAAAAAAAGAGACACGAAAAAGAGGCGAGAGAAAAAAAAGACAACGCGACGTGTTGAAATTCCGTCCTGTATCGGGCCAATCGTGGATTAAACTTGACGTAATCGAACTGGCCGGCTCCGGAGAGCCTGATGGCGTAGTCACCATGAGCCCTTGCGCTCTGTTCGCGTGTCCTGGCGAGCCTTCGCTACACCCACGTACGTGATACGCGGCCAGGATGGCCGGCCGAATCGCGGGAGCGAAAAAGAGGAGTAAAAAATGTCGCCGGTGAAAGAAAAAGCGCGCACGCACACGCGAGAGTGACGCGAACGTGACTGTGGATGGAGGGTTGAAAAAAAAAGAGAAAGTAACGAAAAAAAAGAACCGACATAATAAAAATAAACGAGCGTACATCCGGGGTTCGGTTGCCTCGGCACGTATGGATGATGCTCCGAAACCTCCTCTTCGCTCTCCGGCGCTGGTACCTTTTTTCCTCCCCGCCTCCCGCCCGCCGTTGTAACGGATCAAATCTCGGTTGCGCGATCGTCGGGCACGAATTAATGGCTTTCGGCTTTAATGGATTTTGACATTCGCCCGGCGTGCTGAACTCCGCCTTCGCTCACCGACTGCGGGGCCTGCAACGGCGCGCGGAGAGATTCCCTACTCGGATGAATTTCGAGCCCGTTTCTATATACGATTTTTTTTTTTGCTCTCCACTGAGCTGTCGTCCTCTGTCCTGTCCAGCCCCCGGAGATTAAAATTATTCGTTCTGAATAGCAACGAGGATAACCGATAGGGGAGTCGCTGTACCGGGCCGGCGTCGGGCAATTCTTTCGCCGATAACAAAATCGTTTGGTAATCGAAAATTAATCACCGGCGAGGAACGAGATAACGTTGGCCCGGGGGGCTGCGACGTTATCTTCGAAGATAAGCGAAGGCAGACCCGTGTGCTATCGCGAATCCGATTGAATATCTCCTTTGTCACTGCGGATTTTTTTTTTTTTCGATTTCCATGGGTTCGTTGTAAATCGAATACGACAGTGATAGAAATGGAAGCTCGTATCTGGGCAGGGAGCTTTCGGAGTTTGGAATATCGTTACGGGATTTCCGACGCAGCGACGGGGCCGGCGCGGAAATTAACTGTAGAATGTGCGAATTCGTTTTTCGATCGAGTTCGATGGGGGGAACTTCGCAGTCGCTGGGACAGCTTTGAGGTGATGTAATGGAATGGCGGAACGACGATTGTTCCATCGAGAGAGCGGCCTCGCAGTGGATTCTAAAGTGGGACGGCGAGTGGAATCGTTGCGGTCTTCACTCGCGCTGGGTGCCCCATGGCGCGATGGGCTCTTACGCTGATAAAAAAAATATACAGTGGAACCTCACTTGTCCGACCTTCGTTCAATCGAGCCTCCGCGTTATCCGAAGCACCCAACTCGCACAGTAAAATAGACAACAACGTTTATTGTCCACACATTTCCACAATTCTTTTCGTGTCATTTTTGCACAGAGATCTTGTCCATTTTAGAAAAATGTTTGTTAGTTTTACGAATATTTTGTGGAAAATTAACGAGAAAATATTTGTGGACAAGAAGAGTTTGTTAAATGGACGAATATTTTTTAGTGTGTAAAATGGGTTCTACTTTACGGTTGAATCAAGTACACATTTGGGCAGGGGCGTTCAAACGAATATTTTGTTGGTACAACTGAAAGATTGGTTAGTTCAAGAATTTTTTTTTATGAGTTCACCAAAATGTCTTCAAGGCATGAAATTATTTTTTACGACCATCCAAACATTTATTTGCGTGTCGTTGACCAAATATTCAGTTGAAAAAAAAAACCACAAAAAATATATAGTGTTGTCAGCTCATTCGCAGCGAAACGCACAATCGGGAAGTCGTGCATGGAGCGGTTGACAAATTAGCTGCGATACACGTTAAAAAAGGCAAATGACGTCGGCATAAGTCGCTGAAATTTTGACATGGACAAACATGTTTTTTTCCGAAAAGTCTTTATCTCTGTAAACTCGCGCCGAAACGTGAAAAAAACCTGAAAAGACACAGGCCATGATTCAAAGAGACTGCTAGGTAAATTTTTTTCAAGAGATGTTTTTTGTCGATTCGGAGAACACCAACAAAATATGCAAACGCACGATGCCGTGAAACGCGATCCCGTGTTTTGTCCATTGGCCAGTCGGCAGTTAAAAATATAAGTGACGGGTTTATGAATAAATCGTGACGCTGATTGAGGTGTAAAGGATTGAGCGGATGGTTGAGAGGAAGTACATCCAATCAGTAAACGGAAGTGTGTGTGCTCACCTGTACAGAGGAATGCCAACGGTGTCTTTGAACCAGAGTACCATGTTGACTGAATCCGTCGGGGTGGGTGGTGTGATGTCACAGGGTAATTCCACATCGTCGCCTTCTTCGGCCCAAACTAGCTTCACAGGAGCTGCAAGGGAAACGACGTCAACAACATTAGTTCGGGTTCCCTGAGCTAATAACGTACCGCTGCATGATTCCATGTCAAAATCGTAACGTACGGGAGAGGGCCAGATTAATCTCGCGCAAGCGATGGGGGAGATTGGGGGCAATGGTGGTCACCCTATGGAGAATTCGAATGTTTAATGAACAACAAACTTTCCTACTGAGCAGAACACCAGAGGGAACGTTTCCAAGTAGGATTCCGCAGTGTCTGGCAAAACGACTAATCGCTGGCCGGAGGAGGACCGATATGGCCGAAATGCCACACCGATCCTTCACCGGCCGGCGTAGGTAGCCATGGCGAAGCCGACGGTCTTCGGAGGGCTAACAAGCATTGGCCAATGCCAATGTCTCTGCGAGGCAGAGAAAAAACAAATATATTCTAGGACATATAAAAAATCTCATTTTTCGAGCGGAAGTGACGTCATGCGGAAAAAAAATTGGATTTCATACCGTAAGTGCCTTTCGGTAGACGTCACTTCCGGTCGAAAAGTTAGATTTTGAAAGCGGTAGTAATGTATTTCCGGTATGACCTCACATCCGGTCGAAAAGTGAGATTTTTCAAACGGGTGATAACGTATTTGCGGTATGTCGTCGCTTCCGGTAGACAAGTGAAATTTTCAAACCGGAAGTGACGTATTTCCGGCCCGTCGCTGTTTACCGAGAAAAGCGAGGGTCAACAATGCCGCATAGAATGCGCACCGGAAGTCCAGTGTGGACGTTGGAGCGCGCTCCATCCCCGCAACTGGGTGGAGGGAAAGTGGTGTCTTCTGCAATACTCGTTACTTCGACCAGGGTGTGGATGCAACGCGAAATAGAGCGCGGCTCACCGACGCGCGAAGCGAGGTCGCGGTCGCTGGCCCGCTACCGGTCGGGAATGAATGGAAACGGTGGGACGGCGGAAGACTCCTCGTTATGACCGGCCCAAAGTGTTCACACTCCGTTTATGAGAGGCTCATTAATAATTAAACGGGTGGGAGTGCGGCAATTCATTCCCAGCCGGCGGAAGTGGCGCGTTGCAGATCCGTCGGAGCTGCTACGTTGCCCGAACCGGCGGTCCGACGCCCCGCGGGTTGGACCCGCCAGCAGGTGCCGCGATCCTCTCGACCTCCGCACTCCACCATACCGCTATGATAATTCAGCTCGGAACCCTTTCTGCCGAGAGCATAATCCATGCTTAATCTCAATATATCCCGTCCAACGGACGAAGGGTTTTCCATATTTTCCGGAATTTTTCTACGCAAAAGCCGCCCTCGGGAATGCAAACCTGTTGGGAGACCGTCCGAAGACGTCTCTCGAATATCTCGTCGCATAATAATAATCTCTCTGAGCCGGTGCGTTGGTCCAGTGGTTAGCATGATCGCCCCCAAACCGGAGCACCGCCAGGTCAAGGGTTCGATTCCCGGTCGTTTTGTAGGAAAATAAAGATATGGTATTTTTGAGACGCATGCGCACTTGTACGTGTGCGCCACAAGTACATTGCTGTAGTCCATGTTTACATTCCCGGCGAAGCTCGACGTAGCTCCGGTGCCGTGAAGCGAGTCTGAGACCGACTGTATCGGCAATTTTCCTATGCATTCAGTCGTAAGAGTACACTTGAAAAAAAAAATCGCTTGCGGGCTGCCGAAGAAAAAATGTTTGTTTCAATTCTACTTTCAATTCTCACAATTCCATATGATGGTAAAACGATGACGCCTAGACTGGCAAGGTAACATGTTATCGTTTCAATCCGGCATAAAATTGTACGAATTGAAAGTAGAATTGAAACAACATTTTGTTTTCTTTGGCAGCCTGCAAGCAAATTTTACTTGAATCATTGATATATATATTTTTTTTCAGTGTAACGCGAATGCGATACAGGCGGAAAGTCGCCTGCAACCGCGGTAAGCTACTTGAAACAACAACAAAATAATAATGAACCAAACAATTATAATATAACAAGGGTAAACTAGGGTAGGGTAGGGTAACTGGGGTAACTAGGGTAACTAGGGTAAAGTGGTGAATATGGCCCACCTCGATTAACACGTAAATCAATAATATATGGACCGGTCCATATTCCCCACTTTTCCCCTATATATCGTTTTTCATGACTGCATTGAGAGAAATACAAGAGCCAATAAAAAAGAAGGATTCTTGTTTCTCATT
This sequence comes from Ichneumoninae sp. A BG-2022a, assembly GCA_030522665.1. Lineage (NCBI taxonomy): Eukaryota > Metazoa > Arthropoda > Insecta > Hymenoptera > Ichneumonidae > Ichneumoninae sp. A BG-2022a. The sequence goes on along the minus strand of JAPYZC010004511.1, from coordinate 8,858 downwards.
GGCTCATAGATATGATACCCCGAACTATTAATTTGTTTATCGGAATATAGTTTATTTACGTGTCTTTTCACCTTAGCTTACATTGTTTTAGTCACAAGCATATATCATTGTACAAAGGTGCATTTTACGCCGAGCGACATGTTCCGACTACACGATATGCAAAGGGTTGATGCAATTAGGTGGACCATGCGGGAAACTTTCGTCAATGCGCTGTCATTTGGCTGATGGAATTTATGTTACAAATTGGAAAAATTGGCGAGGGTACGAGAAAAAAAAAGATTTTTAAATTATAAAAAAAACGCGACGTGTTTGAGAGGCCCTCGTTATTCGTAACAATAGAGGAGATAATGAAGCTCTCCGTTGTCAGAGTTCTCGGGTCTGCCCCGCCCACTCCGAAAAGGACGTACACGAGGACGGGGTGGCTGAGGCTTCCCAATCCAAGTAGTAAAAGCTAACGGAAGCCGTAATAATAGTCGGTAACTACGGGGCACCCGTAGCGAACGCCGATATAATCGATATCATTGTGCAGCGGAGGTAACGGTTGTTGGAGAATACGGGTGAGAGAGGGGCAGAGAGTTCGCGCAATTCGGAGAGAGGACGGCGACGTGATTATGCGAAATCTTGCCTCATAGACGAATGAAACTTGAACCGCGGGAGCAGGCAAGTGGATGAGGGGGCGGCAGCGAGGAGAATACTCGTTTTCTCACCGATGCAGGCAGTTCGGCCAGGTCGTCGATGGGAAACTTGTTCCTCGGCAACCAGCAAAATAAAACTACGAGGTCCAATCTCCTCATCGGCAAGAAAAAGCCATTCCATAGTTTACGAAAAATTTAAGGCTCTACTCCTTTCGACACCGATTTTTGTGAGATTCATTTTTTAAATGTCGATTTTTTATATGTTTAATTTTTAAAGTTCGAGATTTTTGTACGACTAATTTTAAAAATTTGAGATTTTTATACAATTAATTTTTTTAATTCGAGAATTTTATACGATTCATTTTTAAAATTCCAAATTTATATACAATTAATTTTGTTAATTTGAGATTTCTATCGAATAATTTTTAAAATTCGAAATCTTCATACAATTACAGTTTTTAATTATTAATTTGTACACGATTGATTTATGAACACATACATGTAAATTCGACGACACATATGCGCGAAATTAAATATTCCTAAAAGTATCCGAAATTGAAAATCTTTTCGGTTGACATATATTGCACAGGCGGTAAGAGTGGTGAATACGACCCACCTCGCATGTATCTCTCGATTAACAATAAAGTACACGAGCGAAAAGTACGAGGCGAATAAAATACGATTCATCTTCGCCAATCTTTGGACCGCGGGCGTGTGACAGTTCATATGAAGGCTAAAGCACAACCCCGGCAGCCAAATTCAATTTCTCCGTAGTCGTCTCTGGGTGCCGCTCTCAACCGGAGAGCCAGTTCAAGTGCTGTTCGTTGTATTTCCGCGAGCTTCCGCCGACGAAATAAAAGGTACCGAACGAAAATGAACGAACGAAACGAGCCGCTGTAAAAAAAAAAATAATAATAATAATAAAAAAATGAAAAGCCGCGACGTCTTGGTCTCGTGGTCGTGGGCCAGACGGTCTGCAGCTGATCCGTAACAGCGTAAACCACGGGAGCGACAGAAGGGAGGGGTGGGGGGAGGGGGGGGCAAGATGAAAAAAAAAACAACGATGTTATCACATGAAATTTCCGCAAGGAACGAGTTGCCCTCCGACGTTTCTGACTTGTTACGCGTTTATCGCTTAACGACTCGGGCAATCTCTCTCCGGCATGGGAGGGGGGAGGGAAACTTCGCAGACACGGGCGAAGTCGAGACATTTCAGAATATTTTCAATCTTTGGTACGCGTAGTGGCGGTAAGAAAATTTAATACTCGAATCCACGAGCAGCCCTGACGGCACATTGTCGATTCGCAAAGTCGGCGGGTTGCCGTCGTTAAGATTTGCAGCGGAGGCCGGGACGGCGCGGAGTTGCGGAGCGCGAGGGGATGGAAATAAATGAGCTGATGCGAGCGAATGAGGGAGAGCCGTGGAATCACAATGCAAACTCGGGGGCGAGACTCGCCGCCGTCGGTGCATCGAGGAACTTGTCTGTACAAAGTTACATACATACATTGGTTATTCCTGCGATGCTGGTTCTGCCTTTCGTGCACCTCGCTCGTCGTTCCCGTAGGGGAGGGAGGGGCAAAATGAGGCACCGGGGCAAAACGGAGCAGTGACCAAAACGCAAGTTTTCAATCATTTTTGCACGGAACTTGTAACCATAGCAAAATGTTTCGCTTGGAGGGATTTGCTACCGCAACAAAACAGCCTTTGTTACTGTAACAAAAATAATTGTTGTATGACTGAGTGGGGCTCGTATATGTGCCAACAAATCACGACGAACTCGAGACGCCCGACGTCGAAAATTAAAACTAATAGACGCGAGGAAACAGTTAATTTGCATTCGACTAAATAAAAATGGCGTGGTATTACGTTTCGCACTTTAATACATTCACATACAGCAAATTTCAAGAATTTGTAATTGCAAAGACGGACATTATTTTTAATATAATAAAATTAGTCATAAAATACAAATGCTGTGAGTTAATCTTCAAATAAATGTTTATACGTTCTATAGCTCTGCTATTGCCAGCCACTACTCAACAGTCAAATTACAGCAGGCGTTGTTTGTTCTCATAGCAAACTAAACTCGTGATTCTTTTGTTGGTTACACTGATCGTCTTATTGCGAGAACGAGGTCGCTGTCAACAAAGTTCATTTTGTTAGAGTAACTAAACCTTTTTTTCCGTTTTGCCCCATTTTCCCATCCAAAAATGATTGGAATACGGCATTTTCCCAAGCTGCCCCGTTTTGCCCCAGTGCCCCATTTTGCCCCGCTCGTCGTTCCCGTATAAGCGTAACCGCGTTGTTGAGACGCGATAGGGCGGTTGACTCGGTCGGTGCAGTTGCACAGGCAAAGGTAAGTCGCGAGAGCCCGGAGGGGAAACCTTGTAGACTCGCACAGCGAGCACCCCGGCCTTCCCTCCTCCGCCCAAACCCGACGCCACCCACGGCCTGCATACCGCAGCGGTGTAATTAATAAATGGTAATGAAGGACTTTGCGAGAAACCGGAGCGAGTATTGCTTACATAACCCGCGGCTGGTGCTCGAGATCAAACCTCGGGGCGACGACGAAGACGAGGACGCCGACATCGAATTCGACCGACGACGCTGTCTGTAAACAACAACCCCAAACAATCCCCCCCCCCTATATTTGCACTATAACCATTCGAGGGGAATTAATCGCGGTACTCGTTAGCAAAAGCTGCCTCGCGTGCGCCGTTACGATAACCCAATTTCGCCCGTGGACACGCGGACGTGCAGCCGGCACGATGTCGCTACTCCGTTCCGAAGTTGCGTTTTACGTGCCATTAGCTATACGCGCGCAACGGGAATTCGGTGATTAATGCGATATGTAATGCGACTCGTAAGAGTGAGGGAAGAGCTTGAATATTGAATTGCGGCCGGGGTGAATGTGCGACCGCGGTCTCGAAGTACATCGTAGGGGCGGTTGGAGCGAAACCCTTTGATCTTGGGAGGTCAAAGGGACGGCTTCCCTTTTCCTACCTAAGCAGCGTAAAAGCGGTGAACATGGCGCGTTTAATCATTTTGCGGCATGGATTTTAACTAGGTTGATTCAAGGCGGCATAATTTATTCCACTTTGTGGGGTAAATTTTTCTAACGGTTGAACTTTACGTCGCGGAATGGATCTTATATTTCAGGCTATGGGGTTAATTTTCTGTTTGTTGAATGTTGCCTCGTGGATTGGAATTTATTACATTCCATGGGCAATATTTTCCAATGGTTGCATTTTAGCTCATTTAATGGAATTTTTTAATATTGGTATTGCTATGTTTATTATGTCGCAGTTAGAGTGTGGGTCAATATGAGTAGTATATGCTTTACTGGCAAAAAATCGCTTAGCAGATTTTGGTATAATAAAACTTGCTGTTCTGATCGATTTATAATGTAATCGCGAAAATAAATTATAACTAGAAAAATCAGCTTAAAAGTTTGCGTTGATATATCGAATAAAAATGCCGTCGGTGATGCCAACTCGTACGTACAATCGCAAATGATACCGCACATTTCACGCCACTGCCGAGAGCGTCACACTATAAAATAGTACATTTCGATACGAGTGCGAAAAAACTTTTTCTGACGAGTGTGAGTTTGCAGCACGACCCGAAGGCGAGTGTTGCAATCACACGAGTTCACAAAACGTTTTTCGCACGAGTGTCGAACAAAATTTGATTTCACAAGGTGGCAAAAATGGGGGTTTTTGCCACCGTGTGAAATAAATAAATTGTAAATTTAAAGTACAATTGTGATGAAAAATGTATGTACTTTTACGTTGTAATTGTAAAATTTGAGCAAGTAAATTGTAAAAATTAAAGTATCTTTATAGTAAAATTGAAGTAAATTATTAAAAATAAAAAATGTCGAATGTTTTTAATACACTGAACGATTTTTCATCGCAGTAGTACGTGAAATGTAATATACCAGTTTTTGCATAAAAACTTGAAGTCTGGCTCATTAAATTTGATACAAATTTTTTTTCTAGTAAATGCCGGAATATCGGAATTGTTTTTATCAACTGGTGCCGCGCATACCAAAAGACTTAAAAAAAAATGTATTTATAATTTTAGAATTTTCGCGTTTTCATCATATTATTTTCTTGTCTCGAAACGCTCAGACTGCGCAATCCACGCCGAAATTGTTTGCCTTATTCTCCCGTTGCACTCGGTAAAATCGGGGTCACATATGAAATGACCAGAGGCGTGCGACGTATACGAGGAGCCTCCCGAGGGGAATTTTCGAGCATCAGAATGATGCGGAGCGGTGAGTGTCACCACCGCTCGGTTTTTGCTACACTCGTCCCGTCCAAGCGGTCAGAATTTTTCCGTCTCTTGTCACACGCTCCGGGAATACTGCTTTTTCCGCTGGTATCTGCCCCGACGCTCGTGTGTATCTCGAAACTCTCGAGGTGTCAGATTCATCCCTCGCGTTGAATTCGCACCGATGTGTGTACGGGCAGATACGCGAGCACACATGCGCACACGTGCACGAGCCAGACCGTGTATGATACGAGCATACGCTATTTTGGATCCGCGCAAAACCCGCCACTGTCCGCCGTTGAACTTTCCTTGTCTAACTTCCCGGCGTCACGATAAACAAGGAAGGACGGAAAAAGGACTGCGTACTCTGCGCGCCTTAACTATTACATTTTAGTCGAAAAACCGCACATTTCTCTTGTTTCAGTGTTTGCGTCGACGTGACAAAAAAAAATTGAAAAAGACGAAAAAATTCAATTTCATTTTTCGTAAAATTTTACACATACTGCCGGGATTGTATTTTTCAAAGAAACGTATTCACGAGATTTCTTGGCCGGTATTCGGTATATTTGAAAAAAAAAATTCGGTCGACCAAAAGAATTTCTCTCGAATGGTGGAATTGGATGAAAAAAAATCTGCGTTCGTCTCGATCGATCGTTTATTGTTACGTCGTTGGCCTTGCGGTCCACTGTTCAACTTTGCTTGTCTGGCTTTTCGGCGTCAAGATAAACAACGAAGGATGGAAAAAGGACCGGCCGCGTGCTCTGCGCGCCTTAACGATTACATTTTCTTCGAAAAACCGTGCATCCCCTTTCATTTGTTTTAGTATTTGCGTTGACGTGAACAAAAAATTGAGATAGACGAAAAAATTCAATTTCATTTTTCATAAAATTTTACGAACGCTGCCAGGATTGTATTTTTCAAAGAAACGTATTCACGAGATTCCTCGCCCGGTATTCGGTATATTTAAAAAAAAATTCGCTCGACGAAAAGAATTTCTCGCGAATGGTGGAATTCGATGGAAAAAAAAAACGAGAAAAAAATCCGCGTTCGTCTCGATCGACAGTTTATTGCTGCGTCGTTGGCCGAACGGTCCCGTGTTGAACTGTTCTAGTCTGGTTTCCCGGCGTCCCGATAAACAAGGGAGGACAAAAAGATCGAAAAAAGACAACAACAAAAAATCAATTACATTTTTCGCAAAATTTCACGAACACTGCCAGGATTGTATTTTTCAAACAAACGTATTAACGAGACTTCTCGCCCAATATTCGGGACATTTAAAAAAAAAAAAAAAAAAAAAAATCAGTCGACGAGAAGAATTTCTCGCGAATGGTGGAATTCGATGAAAGAAAAAAAAACTGCGCGTTCGCATCGAGCGATGGTCCATTATTACGTCGTTGGCCGAGCGGTGTGAGATTGAAAAAAAACATATATAAAAAAATCAAAAAAGATAAATAAATAAATAAAAAAATGTCCCCGTCGAGAGCCCGGTCGGGTGTCGCGCGACGTGTCTCCCAGGAATACCGCAGCGACGAACGTTGGTACGAACGAGCTTTTCGTTCGTTGTCCGAATTAACGCGACACGCTTCCGACATATTTCCAATAAACAACGACTAGCGACTCGTTGGACCACCAACTTTGGCTCCCGTTCGCGGTGAGGTAAAAGAACACACGGATATTTGGCAAGTGTATTGCATCGGAGGGCCTGACGGGGCGACTGTGTACATTTTTGGGCGTTTGTGTGGAACGGGCATCGATGCGTTGTCCATATGCGTGTACACGGTGGCGGCAACCTATGCACCGCGGTTGATTCAACGCCCGCATGGGAGTTGCACGGGGGGCAACGAAACGTTGCCAAAAAACGCTGCGCCAGTCGGATTGTGAACGAGATACACACGGTTGAGGGGGGGGCGGGCGTGTGAGGAAAAAAAAAAAAACCGAAAAAAGACCGTAAAATTATTCGCACGAATCGACGCGTGACAACGCGCTCGCACGCCCCATACCCGAGTTATTTGCATCAAATGGCCTCTGTGCGCTCGTTCGTGCGAGAGCTAGTGGTCTCTTCTCCTCGCGTCGTTCGGCGCGCGACTCGCTCACTGACCAAAAAAAAAACGTCCGAGCGAGTTCGGCTACAAGCTGCAGTTGTGTTGCACTTGGGAATCCACCCTTGCAGGCCCGCTGGCCGTGTTGCATCACCAACGAGGACTAACGAAATGAGAACGATTTTTTTTAACGAGATCATTCGACCGCGTCGTCGACATTCCAAGTGTCCGGACTTTCGTGATTTGACGATTTTTCAAAAAATATTTGATCAGTCCGCACCGTCATGATTAAACTTTGGGCAATATTTCGGAGGGAAGAAGGCTGGATATTTCATGCTCTTGTACCTTCGGCGGGTTTGTGCGAGATCGCAGTGAAACGCACAACTCCAATATTTTTGCCCTTGCAAAAATACTGGCAGTAAAAATCGAATGCGGGATAGAAAATTTATCCCATCAATTAATTCCATTTATGCCATGAATAAATTCCATTCCATGAGATTCCAATCGTTAAAAAATGTACGCCATATAATGGAATAAATTCCATTCCATGAGCTGAAAAAATTTGGCCCGTAGAGTGAAATAAATTCCATTCCATGAGTTAAACAAATTTAGCCCATAGAGTGGAATAAATTCCATTCCATGAGCTAAACAAATTTAGCCCATAGAGTGGAATAAATTCCATTCCATGAGCTAAACAAATTTAGCCCATAGAGTGGAATAAATTCCATTCCATGAGCTAAAATTCACCCGTTCCAAAGTTTAGCCAATAGAATTAAATAAATTCAGAGCTCGTAGTGACGAAACGAGAACGACTTTTTTAGCGCGACAATTCGGCCGTCTCGCCGACATTCCAAGTGTCCAAACTTGCCCGATTCGCCGGACTCGAAAAAAATATTTCATCTTTCTCTACCGTCAGCGCTGAAGTTGGTTTTCTTTGCGAAAGAACAACGCAGCGTATTGGATGATCGTATACTTTCGGCGGGTTTGTGCGAGATCCTCGATTCTACGTGAATTGACAGTCAAGTGACAGAAGGGCGTATGAGCGCAGCTTACGGAGATCACATACGCCCTTCTGGCTTCGGGCCGTCGATGTCGTAAAGTCGTCAAACCGAGCAGCTCCAGCTGCCCGTGCCGGGAATTTCAAAGCCAGCGTCGCCTCTTCGATATTATTGAATGTGAAATTTATGACTTTAATAGAGATCGCCTCTTCGGCAGTGAGTCGCGGAGCGAGGAACGCGAAGGAATTGGGGTGGGAAAAAAAGTTGCGTGTTCTGCAGGCGTGTTGCCCGGAGCGGCGTTCATGTTCGAGCGACGTCAATTCGTCTTCTTCGTGCGAGCCTCAGCAGCGCGAAAAGAAACGTCTTTGGACAGCGGAGTGAGAGGATTCGTTCCCAAATACGTGAAAATCGCACGACGAATGATTTAAGGACGCGTTTGTCATTACAAAAAAACGATGTAATAAAAAGAGGTACCGAATAGACTCGACCGGACAGCGAGGGCGGGAAGACAAAAGAAGCAAACGCTCGCTGAGACGCTTTTCCAAAAGTTGACGCAAGGGAATTCCACCGTGAAAACTTTTCAACCGAAGATATTTGGACCGCAGAAGTGACGGGATGGAAAGAATGATGAGCCTTAATGTACGCTTCCTAATCCCAGCACGGAAATAAATCTTCTGTCAAATATTACTGGAGTCCACGATTCCGGCACACCTATTAATTACGCGGCATGTACAAGGACCTGTTACGTCCTACGCAATTTTGGGCGAACTGTATTCTCATGTTTTGTCTAGAAATAAGATAAACTTAGTTTAAGTAGGGAGTCTCGCTGCGCGCTGACTTCGCATAAGTTCGACAACAATAAGAGAAAATTGCAAGTACTCCTTGATGGTGTAAAAATCTGAAAAAAATCATGT
>JAPYZC010004510.1:0-22120 GCA_030522665.1 Ichneumoninae sp. A BG-2022a | reverse complement strand
AACGGGGTTTTTGGGCAAAACTAAATTTTCCAATAATTTTTGGATCGGACAAGGTGGCAAAACTGGGCAGAAAAGTCTGATGTATCCGATAGGGCGAATGCGGGCATCCAAAAATTATTGGAAAATTACGTTTTGCCCAAAAACCCCGTTATGCCCCGTTGTCCCATTTTGCCTCGCTCTACCCTACGTATGTGTGTATATATATATATATATATATAAACACATCGAGAAGAAATTGGGTGTGTGGAAGGTAGATGGACCGTCGGAGCAAGATAGAACGAGACGGGGCGAGCGGGCGAAAGATAAAATAGATGAGTCTCCGGTAGAATGGAAGGCGCGCGTGAGAAAGAGAAAGAGAAAGAGGAGAAAGGGCTGCTGTGATGACAAAACATTCGCTCGGAGCTTTTGCCGCGCGCGAGAGGGTCGCGCAAGCTTGAGAGCCGCGCGCGAGAGAGTTGCGAAGAGGGAGCGCTGCAGCGTTCGGTGGCTGAAGGGGTCGGGGGAGTGGTGAAGTGGGTGGTGGGGGAGGCGGGGGGGGGGGTAACATAGCAGTCGTGGTAACTCGTGGAGAAGCTATGCTCCCCGCACTGACGCTGCTGCCGCTACTGCTATTGCTCGGGCTCTCGTGCTCTAGTGTGTTTAGGTTGGGTTTCGTGGTGTCGGAGTGTGGGAAACGTGAGCGCCTGCCGGAAGGAGACGGGAGGTTGAGGGAAGCGACGCTCGCGGTACCGAGCGGGGAGCGGCGGAGGGGGGAGGGGGCGGCGGGGGTAAAGGGTGGTAGTTTTGTGCCTCTGCTGCTTGCTGCGAGCTACGAGGAGCGTGGATGCTTGTTGGCAATGGTGTGAGGCTCTCTCTTGCGAAGGACACAAGGGGTGGTTGCCGAGGGGGCGGAGGAGGAGGAGGAGGAGGGGGCGGAAGGGGCGGGGGGGGGGCGGTGGACGCGAGAGAGCTCTGAGCGCGGTGAGGCGGAGTGCAGGAGGTTTATATCCATCATTTTGTATTTCTCGCAGACATAAAAATCTATACCAAACCTCCCCCTGCCCTCCAACCGGCCCCCCCTATATCGTTCCTTCTCCCTCTTTCGCGCTCTTTCCAGATTCTTTCGCGTACTTTATCCTGCGCTCCGGCTCTTTCGCTAGTCTGGCTCACGCCGCAGCACAGTGGCATAGCACCAGCTCTGACATACCACCCACTTGGGTGGTTCCCGGTCTCTTTTTTCCACAGGCCCCCTCCTGGGGCCACCGTTCACCCTGGTTCTCTTCTCCTGCATCCCGGCCACCTCTCGCACTCCCCGCCAGCAGTAGAATAGAAGAGAGAGCCCAGCCGGAGCGCAAAGCTCCACCGCCCCCTGTTATATATACCAACCGCCTCATCCATACTATCCTCACGCTTCGCGTTTTTATTTTTACACCCTTCCCCCCCCCCCCCCCCTTTAGCGCTCTCCTCTCTCCGTTACTGCGGGGACGAGCGCAAATATCGTATTTATTGTATGACGACCGTCGAGCCAAACCAAAGCCCTCCCCTCCGGTCCAGGATACGCGTTTGTACCTATATCGTCAAGCAAATCCCCTTATCCGTCTTATCCTCACGCGCCTCTGTTTCATTATTTATTTTTTTCCTTTAAACCTCCCCCTTTTTTTCTACCGCTCCGCACCTTCGGAGCGTGAGATTTTGAAGTTGACTGGTATCATTGCGTGCGCAAGCGAACATCGCGATCTCTTATAAGTTGTTGCAATATAAATTATTGAGTTATTATTGCGATGACCGAGTTACTTTACCTCGTCGGAAATAACGACAAGTTCGAATGAGGCGATACTTTACGGGCCGTCGGGGTTGGTCGCGCGCCTATCTCCCGGAGGTATTTTAAATGGCGATGAACAAAATTATACTTCGAGCAGCTGTAACCGCGGAGGGGGATGATTGCTGCGACTAGAAGTCGTTGTCGTAGTTGCCGAGGGCGCTCGGGTTTCACCTGATTTAATTTTCACGCCAACCATTTCGCCTCTTTCATATTCGAACACGCGACCGCTGATGGCCCGTACATTCCCGATGACTCCCCGGTTCTATATTCTATATTTGATTTGTTCGAGTGTCTCATCATCGGATGAATCGATTTTCCACACACGTCAATTATTATCTATTTGCGGGGTTAACCGCGCGTCAATTATTTTCTGTTTCTATTCTCGAGCGAATCATTGGATATGAGAAAGTCAACTCTTACGATACTGTAAAGCATCGTAAATACGGAAAGAATACTCTCATAGTAACTCGCCCAGTCATGCGCCCAGACATGCGGCCATATCAGGACGACTGTACAACAATCGTTGCTCGAAATTCAGAGCGTACTCTGTTGTCACAATGTTTGGCGTTTGCCAACAAATGCAAACGCACCTTGACGCAATGTTTGCCAATTGTCTTTCGGTGAGTCTGTGCAACCATGTGGGTACAAGGATGTTCGAAATGTATGAGACAAGGAGGAAAAGATGTTGCCGGTACGGATGGCAGACGAATTTTCTTCGAGAACGAAGAAAGAGAACAATAACGGGAGAGGGTGGTCGTCAGGAAAGACGCGAATAGTGGACAACGGCAATGAAGCGATCGTGTCGGAGATGGAATGGAATGCAACGCGAAGCCGAGGGGACGAAAGAACGAAGGGGAGACAGAAAGGCGGTGAGAGAGGGTTGGGGGAGGGAGTGAATGGAAAAATTAGAGGGTTTTCGAGGCAGAGAGTCGAGTGGTTAGCGGTTGGGTACTCGAATAATAGAGCTGCCCTTAATACCGCGCGATCCTCGGGAGCGGGCGCTACGACGGTGGGGGGAGTGGGGAGCCAGCGGAGAGCGCGAAGAGTGTTGGCGGTTCTTCGAGAAGGAGGAGGCAGGTGGTTGAATAAGCGTGGAATCTCGAAAGCGAAGTGGGGAGCGCGGGAGTGGAGAACGAGGGATAGAGAGGAAGGAAAAGGAAAATAAGTTTGTCGACGAGGCAGTCAAGTAACGAGGGGGACGCCGAGGAACCTGGGCAGAAGCGGCGGCAAGAGAATGGGCTGCTTGATGGTCGCTCGTGGCCTCCCGACTACAGAGGGAAAATGGAATAGGCGGGATGATAACATTTGTATCATATTTAACGGTAGAACGGGCAGGCTAAGGGGTGGAAGACACCCTCCGCCTCGTTTTCTCCTTCTCGGATCCTCTCTTCAGCCCCCCTGCTCCCTTATCGAATTCTCGCCCCCCCCCCCTCCTCGTTCACCTCCCTCTTCCCTTCTCCCCTCTCACCATGCTACCACTATAGTTCTCCTTCCTGGCAGAGAACCTCGAGCCAGCTCCCTCGTCACCCCGTAATACCACTGAAATCAATACTACCACATGGCTCTCTATTTACCCAGGTTCATTGTCCGTACACAAATTTATTGCGGCGTCTCGGGCGATGGAGGGGGGAGGGGAAAGGGGCATCCCCGTGTAATCCCTTATCGTCGTCGTTTCGTCGAGGCATCTTCTTCGCTACTGCACCTGTAACAGCCGTACTCGTGGATTATTATTTTTATACACAGAATTGTGTGCGAACAATTATTACGATTGTTTATGCATTTATTCTCCGCGTAATAGAGCGTAGACGAACGAATCGTTTAACTAGAGAGACGCAGTAAGAGAACGGAAGCGAGGAGAATATTATTGCGACCCCATGTGGCGTTGTTTTTATTTTATGTTTTATTTTTTCTTACTTTTTCTTCTTTGATATCCGTTCCACCACCGTTATCGTAGATCCATTGTGCACCCGTGCACACCGGCGAGCCCACGTGCCTCCATAAGAGCGTAAGGAATTGATGAGCCGTTTTCATGACACAACGCAGCCGCGAGCTACTGTCTGGTTGAACGGCTTGCATTATGACTATCGAACTCGTGCCGTCGCATGGAAAAAAATATAGTTATTTCTTAATATACGAAGTAACTCCCTGAGGCATCAGAGAGTTTCTGATAAAAGATATTTAATTGGTTAAACTATAATTACACTTGCTATTATGATTTCGGAATTACTGTTCTAACTATACAATATTGACGTGTCCTCACGGGATTATATTTTACTAGCGACCGGGCACTTCGCGCCCGACGTTAGTATAGATCATTTATGTTATTTATTGTTGACTATAGATTATGACAAATGCTACAGTGAAGCGACCGCGCGAATGCAATGAAATTGCATTCGCTCGGTTAGTTAAATATTTTCAAATGTCATAACGTGATAGCTCGGTTAGAAAACCGCTTCGTCTATTGAATCGCGATCGCCGAATAACATATTCTTAAGGAACCGAATCTCACATCCGATTCGAATTTCGAATTGCACTCCCGTCTGCTAGGTAGGTATATGGGATTTACAATTTTCGGTTTCCTCTACCATACGCTATGAACGTCAAAATCTCACGAAAATAGCATGTCGGAGTGTTTTAGGATTTTCGGATTCCACTCTATTGTCCAATTGATTCCAATTATTTTTGTTTAACAAAAATAATTTTGTTAAACAAGTGACAAACTCGCTTGTTCAGGTTCGAATATACAAACCTGTCGTTTTATTACCCGTGTCATTAACAATTTTGGTTTGCATTTTTTGTAAAACTGGAGTCGGATGGTGCGATCAGAAAACTAACGAACAAAAAATTGTGGTCGTTGGTGCACAATAAGTTGTTGTAAAAAGTACAAACATTTTTTTACCGTGTATAGTCACTGTATCTATGTAATTTTTCTCAATGCTCCGTTTGGCTAATTGGCTTTCTTACCCACTCCATCTCTTTCTTGCTAAATCGTTATTATACATGAAATATTAACATAGCCATCCGGGCAACGTGACTTTTGTGAGTGCAATTTATTTATTGGCAACCTTGTTTGTTTTGTTACAGGACAGCGACGGGGAGAAGAGCGATCAGGATCTCGTCGTGGACGTTGCGAACGAGGTGAGACCTCGAATTCTTGGCTAAAACGATAGACGTCGTTAATTTGAGGAACTGAGGAGGAGGAGAAGGTGGAAACAGTATTTTTCCTCAATTTTTCGAAATAGCGAAATAAGAAGCAATGGAAGGGAGTGGGGCGAAATGGGCCAGCCAAGCGATTCCGATAGCTTCATCGATCAACACAACCATCAACTTTATTTTCTTCTTAAGACAGAATTAATCTGCCACACTCGTTCGGGGAGTTCGGACAGGATAAAGAATATGGGGCAGAATGAACTTTCCGGCGATCGTAGTGAAACGGTTCAACTTGCCCCGCTCTCGCACGTTTCTTTTTTTATTCTCGATGGAAAAGCCAAGAGGCGAGAGAGCTTTAATAGACGCAATTTATGACTCTTTCCAATCGTCGAGGGGAATAAACTTTTTCCCCGAAGGGGCTTAGCACACTCGAGAAAATAATTAAACGACCCCGGGCATGAACCCACCACTCCTCTCTCCCGACGATGCATAGAGCGGTGAAAAGTTTTTCTATTCGAAAGATTTTTCATTTTACGTATATAGAATATATCTTTTATTTATTTATTTGCCATTTTCATTATCGAATAGGTGGCCGCTTCACCGCACGCGAACGGCGACCACTCGGATCATCGAGAAAATGGAAATCTGGACAAGCACAGCGTGACCAGTCACGGCGGCGGCGGTCCGACTTCCGGATCCGGTCCAGCCTCGGTCAAGGACAGGCCGCCCTCGCGCAGCGGAAGCTCCTCAGCACGGAGCACTCCCTCTCTGAAAAGTAAAGATGTAAGATCTTGCGAAGAGCAAGCTCCGTCGATCTCGACACTAGTGCATGAATTGAACCGCAAAATTGTCTGTTTTTTATTTTCAAGCTGACATTTTCTTTCGCAGCTGAGAGGGATATCGTTGAATCGACGGAAGAGCTTGGAATTTCAGTGACAAAATATCGTTCGAAATTACAGATCGACAAGCCGGGTACCCCTGTAGCGGCGGCGAGGGGATCCCGCAGCTGTACCCCAACTATGGGGGTCATCCCTGGAGTCTTGGGATCGCGGGTCTATCATCCGCCATCGTCGAGGCAAACGCCGCCTCAGGGTTATCAGGGCTTGCCCTCCCGCGGCAGTGAACCACCACAGTCGCCATCGTCCTACGGCAGCTTACCTTACGCGCGGCCGTCGATGGTAAATATTTTTTTTTTTTTTTTTTTTTCTTCTTCATTTCTCCAATTTTGTTTTACCCCCGATTCTTTTCAACAGCTCGGTTTCGACGGTCACGTAAGGATACCATCGAGCAACGGTCTAAGCAACATTCCAGGCGGCAAACCGTGAGTATTGAAATCGCCCGTTACAGCAAAAAAAAAAAAAAAAAAAACACACTGAGTCTATATGATTGAATTTTGATAAAAAATTATGATTGTAGTAAGTTTTTATCGTTTAATCCGAAATTCCAAGCATCGAACCAGTGTGTCTAAAGGAGTTTCCCTTCAACCAAATCTGTAATGAAAACTTGAAATTTTTTTGTATGTCAAGTTTGCTGATGTACCCGACGAATTAGATAGACAAGACGGGGGAGGTGACAGGATCGATTGAAGTGTTTGAATTTTTTGCGTTTTTTTCCGCAGTGCCTATTCGTTTCACACCAACGGCGACGGTCAGCTCCAGCCAGTGCCATTTCCCACTGACGCTCTGATAGGACCGGGCATACCGCGCCACGCTCGTCAGATAAACACTCTCAATCACGGCGAGGTAGTTTGCGCTGTGACGATATCGAATCCGACGAAATACGTTTACACCGGTGGGAAGGGATGCGTGAAGGTGTGGGACATAGGCCAGGGTGTCAGCGCCGGTTCGAAGCCGGTCTCGCAGCTCGACTGTCTTCAGCGAGACAATTATATACGCTCGGTGAAGCTCTTGCCGGACGGTAGAACCCTGATTGTCGGCGGTGAGGCGAGTCAGCTGAGTATATGGGACCTGGTCAGCCCGACGCCGCGGATAAAGGCGGAGCTGACGTCCTCGGCGCCGGCATGTTACGCTCTGGCGATATCCCCGGACTCCAAGGTCTGCTTCAGTTGCTGCAGCGACGGTAACATTGCCGTCTGGGATCTTCAGAATCAGACGCTCGTCAGACAATTTCAGGGGCACACGGACGGTGCGTCGTGCATCGACATATCCGCGGATGGATCGAAACTGTGGACCGGCGGTCTGGACAACACCGTGAGGTCGTGGGATCTCCGCGAGGGAAGACAACTGCAGCAGCACGACTTCACTTCCCAGATATTTTCACTGGGCTACTGTCCGACCGGTGAATGGCTGGCCGTCGGCATGGAGAACTCGAACGTCGAGGTCCTGCACGCCACGAAACCCGACAAATATCAGCTTCATCTTCACGAATCGTGCGTTCTCTCGTTGAGATTCGCCTCGTGCGGCAAGTGGTTCGTTTCGACCGGAAAAGACAATCTTCTCAACGCGTGGAGAACACCGTACGGAGCCTCGATATTCCAGGTGAGACGATACAGATGTTGTAAGTCTTAAATTACTATTACGATACTAGTGCGAAAAAGCGGTCTTTCGACGAAGGTTGTCAAGCTGGCCGCATGAGCCGGAAATGATACCCCAGTAAATGAAGGCGAGTGTTGCCTACTTCCCAACCCCCCCGCGGGAGACTGCTTTTTCGTTCAAATGCACTTTTTGAAATACACGTAACATTTTCGTAACAAATGCACAAAAACTCCCTATTTTTATGCCACGCGTTACAGGCACGAAGAGTGGGACTTTTTATGCATGTCACAAAAAAATATCTAATTACAACAAAATAACATGGTTTTCGCGTTTTATTAAAAAGAAAAAAAAAATCAAAATAAATAAAGTTACGTTTATTTTTTTTAACAGTCAAAGGAATCGTCGTCGGTGCTGAGCTGCGATATCTCGACGGACGACAAGTACATTGTCACCGGCTCCGGAGACAAGAAGGCGACGGTTTACGAAGTGATTTACTAGAGACTCATCCGTGTGTGTGTGAGAGACCTGTATATTATTATTATATATCGTTTAATGCGACAGGCGCGAGTGTTATTAAAACCTCCGTGCGTTATTAAAACGCATGGAACGCGTCTCTGCTCTCAGCAGTCTCAGCAGCAGCCTTAATAGAGACTATTGCCATGCTGTATATAAGTATGCGACAACAGCTGTGTCATAAAGAACGAGACGACGGAGGAGATCGAAGTACAGAGATGGAGCGAGAGGAAGACACTTGATAGCGATATATAACGGTTGAAACAACGAATTTTACGTTTGCCCCTCCCCCTTCCCCCCCCCCCCCCCCCCACCCCTCTTCCGACGAGGCCGACTCTCGATCATTACCAGACTCCTCCGTCGTGCCCCTTTGTATTATAAGAAGAAACATGTTAATAGAACGTGCCGCGCGGGATCTACGGTGTTGCGAGTGATAATTACGTGGGCGTGAAAGGCAAATGCGGATTATAAATGCGTCTCCGACGTCATCCGCCTTCCCTTTCCCGTCAACCACCACTGGTGCACCATACTCGAGAAAAACACACGTGTACACGAGCCAACGGCAAACGCGACAAGTCACCAAGGTGATTCGGACCTTCGTGCCGATGTATGGTTACATTTATCTTAAGGTAGTCCTTGTGGCACGGTCAGGTCGAGTGTACCAAGATTACAAAAAAAAAGTACACGGATTTCGAAGAAGAAACTAATGTAAAGTAAGTCGGATCTGATATGGGACGAGCTACTGTTCAGTGTGGAAAAATTGTTATACGACGATGAATTTACAGAAAAATCGCTCGGTTTGCGCTAATAAATCTGCGGCAATATTTTTAGTAAGATTTTTTTTTATCGAATTTATAATTTTAGCCCGACCTTGACAAAGGGCAGATGATATCTGTCTCCGAAGTGTGTTTTACAAATTCACCGAAAATGTTTTCTTCGATTTACTTCTTAATGGTACGCGAATGACACGACTGTACCGCAGCGACTTCTTTGGACGCAAAAAAAAAAAAAAAAAAAAAAAAAAAAAAAAAAAAAGACCGATCAAGGAAAACTGTACGTTTTCGAGCCTCGAAATTTCGTGAGTCGCACGAGATTGTGTGATAGAGTTTCTTGTACAAAAGAACCGAGAGGCGAGAGGCTCCAACCAAGGCCGCCCCTCTACCCATCCTTCCCTCCCCCGAGTCTTATGGAGTCTTTCGTCCGCCAAACAGCTCGACATTGTAAATTAATGCGTGCACAAAAAACAAACGAAACAAACTATTTCTCTACTATAGCTAAGTGCTTTCTTTCTCCGGTGGCCGATGCCAAAGAAAAAAAAAAGATTTCGGGGTATTTCTTCATCGAGGGCGATCCTCGACATCGAAATATCCTCGGTTGGGACTTTTCCTCAATTATACTTAAAGGATTGATGATGGTGCTCCGTTGAACGGGAACGGCGAATATCCGCTCTCTATCATCGCGGATTGAAAATAATGTATTCCTTGCTCCGATCCCAGCTAACCCCCCACCCCACCATCTGTCCCGCCTCAGCTGAATTATAGTGCCAGTCTACCTACAGTCGGGTGAGACGCTAATTTTCTAGCACGAACGAGAAAGCTGGCGCGCGCGTGCCCGTTGAAACAACCCCCCCCCCCCTCCCCCACCCCCGTCTATAGCAATAATACGTGACGATTGATATTAAAAGTTTTATTTATATTGTCTCGCATCAAGCCAGTCTTTCTCTATCTCTCAGTGTGATATAAAATGAAAATAAAACCATTTATGCCACGAGATCCAACTGTTGTTTATTGTCTGTTCCTTGATTATGCTCCCCGCCCCCTCCCGAGTCCACCATGAAAATCCCCGCGCTTTTTCGTTCTTTCGCAGCATTCAAAATATATCGTACACGTGGGAGATAGAAAGTGCACGGCCGATTGAGCGAAAAAAATGCTCACCGGACGAAATCTCGTAGTTACCGAAACACGTGCGTAGATTTCGGCACGACGTAAGTAAGGGAATATAGTCACAGTCATTGTATTCAATTTCGGTAACCTCTATGTATTTACATTTACGTGTTATCAGTGTGTACAAGATCGTTAAAAACATTAAATGTTTATATTCGCATTATGATAATCTATTCATGTATTTACATGTGTAATCCGTGTGTACAAGATCGTTAAAAACATTAAATGTTTACACTTTATATCTCGTATCGCCGCCTCGCGTCGTTCTCTCATACAAACCTCCCACCCCCCTCCCTCCGCAAACACTCGCGCAGCTTTCAATATTTTCAATTATCGTCGACATTTATGTACAAGTAGAAAAAATCCTAACGACGCTGACAAATATACCTTGCTCGCATGTGGATTTATGCGATTATTAATACATTGTACACATTTTTAACGGCGCTCGTGATTCCACCGATAAACTCAATAGCGAGTATCGTCGAAATTTATTAAATTTTACGAGCTCGATTGTTTCTTTTCATTTTTTTTTTTTTGCTCTAGCACTCATGCATCCGTTCTGTCCGATCTCTCCGTTCCGTCGTGACGCAGCGCGGAGTTTATTCGACTTTGAGAAAAAAGTAAAAACGAATGAAAAAAAAAAAAATTAGTCGTGCGAAAATGTTAAATTCCGATTAAGAATCTCAAGCGTGTTTGTCAATCGTGAACCGGTGACCTCCACTTTCATTTTTTTTCTCGCTCTTCTTCATCTCCGATATATACAACCTACAAAATACATAACGCAGCTACTTACGCTAAAGTAACCGATTTTACAGGTAATGTACATTACAGGTGAATTGTGTGGATACCAGTTTGTTTTTTTTCGTTTGGAGTTTGTTTCAACCTGCATCTCGACAGTAGGTGCCCCTCTTCCACACTCACGCGCGCGCGCGCGCGCACACACATACATACATATACACACACACACACGCACACACACACGCACGCATGCATGCACGCACATTTACATACACAAGAGTGGTATCGTCGGCGTGCACTTATCGGGTCGAGAGTCCTACAGATTACAAATCGAAGAGCGTAAATCTACGAGGGGGGAAATTGGAGACTGGCGCCGGAGCGTCGCATCTCGCAAGATCGTCGGCTCAGAGAAATTCATCTCTCGATCTCTTCCGTCAAGAGATTTGATAAAAATTAACATCAATAAATTCGTCGAATTTACAAACGCTTAATACACGATATCAACAATTGTTTTACATAACGCTAGGCATACTAGATAACTGTACGCGAGAATGACCCCCTCCTCTCTCACCCATCTCGGCACCCCCCCCCCCTCCCTCTCCTCCTTCTCCTTTGCTCTAATCCGTATCGCGTTATTCACCGAATTGCTCGAGTTAACGAAACGAAAAAGTTTTGCGTAGAATTGCTGACACAGGCCTCGACCCGACGAGTATCGAATTTTTAATAAGAATAAACCAAGATCTACGATTAGAATCATTGTACCGAACGCGCAGGCGTAAACTGAATACATTTGGTCGTACAATTGTTTTTGTTTTTTTTCTGTTTCTTACTTTTTCGCTCGCGGATAGAAACCGCGTTTCGGGCCATTCCGACGTGTTCCTCCAACTCTTGTCATCGCGGAAGGCCTCTTTTAATTCTATTAAAAACTAACGGATATTCGTGCACAACTTCATTGACATATATATATATGGCAACAAAGTAAAATAAAGGTTTCTGTTGCCCCTGCACATACCTCGGACTGTACATATTTCGATTCTATACACACACACACACACATACACGCGCGCGCGCACCGTCAGTCCGCCTACGACGCGTGGCAACAACGTACGCCCGCACTCGTTTTCGCTATATAAAAAAAAATTATCAATTACACCCGAACGAGCTCGATGCGGACTCTGCGAGTGAATGATCGGGAGGCAAGGAGTACTCTATAGGGTCATACCCGTGGAAAAAATACGAACGATTTTGCCCGCACGCAAGTCCCTTGGATGAGGAAATCGATGATCTGCAAGTACGACACATGGTTTACCCGTAATAAGAACTTTGAAACAGAGCCCCGCCTTTCTCGAACTCGTCGTCGCCGGGGTCACTCCACTTTCGGCAGATTTTACCAGTCACACCCGACATTTCTACGCGATATCTCATTTACAAGTTTTTTTTGTAGTTTTTTTTTTTCCATGTCGTGCACTCCTCGCGGGTATATTACAATATTATCTTACGGTTTTTAAGGCTATCGTAGCTCGCTGCACACACACATCGTGGTCCATGTAACGTATGAAGACACTGGGTGGTCAGTCGCTGTCCGAATCCACCGGGTTCATCTTTTTTCTCTTCTTCGCTTGCTTTGGTTTTACGATTTCTTCCTCCTGTAATCGATCGAATGTATTCGTATTACCCAACTTTTGAATGTTGTTACGAGGGGACACGTTAACGAAAGGTTGGACATTTTATCAGATCTTTCATTCACAAAGGATCAGATTATTTTCTTAAATTTAAGTTGACCAAAATAAATGTACAATCGATAAGGAACAAAAATTGTCGGTGTTTGGGAACGGGACATATTTGTTTAGTTATTTGTATGGCAAGGGCGTAAAAAGAAAGTTCTTGACGACTGTGGAAATACCGCATGAGCCGACGGCGAGTACTTTTTTTTCGCATTAGTGCGAGAAAAAAATACCATATTATGTTTGTACGCATGCGCAGTATTTTTCTCGTACGCGATGCCTTTCTGCGCTCACTTCACAGTAACGGGAAGTGGGATTTTACGTACATGTGTTAGGAAAAAATATATAAGTTTTATATTATTAGCTAGTCGACGTCACATACCTCGCTACTTTGGTCGCTACTCTCGGTCGTTCTGTCCCTCGGAGGTGCTCTCTTGGTCGCCGATCGTTCCCTCGTGCTGGCGCCGATTTTTCTGTGTCCTTTGGCAGCAGCGCCCCCCGAGGAGGCCGAGGCGTGTTTTCTCGACGAGCTCGTAGGCGGCGGGGGCGGTGGCGGCGGCGGTGGTTCGTTCTCCTCGTTCACTTCGGCAAGAGCGAAAAGATCGCCGTAACTCTTTCTCAACGAGTCACTGCTCGCTGCCTGAGCCTGCTGGAGGGCTCTCTGCATACCCTCCGAGTGATAAAGCTGTAGCTCCGAGTCGGAGCTGCAATGCTGTCGCAATTGATCCAAGTGGCCGAGCACTTGCTCGCCGCTCGGCGGGCCCGATTGTTGATTGTGCTTTGCTCCAGTACGCTTTCGTTTGTTCGGACTCGTCGGATAACGCGTGCTCAAAAGATTCGCCAACAATTCACCGAGTTTGTCCTCGTAGTCGCGGCACCAGTAGCGCAACGTCGCTACGACGAACATATCGCCCTCGACGCTCTGGCGCGCGAGGAGCTGCCTTAGAAGTTCCAAAGTCGGCCTGTAACAGTAATGGGTTAATTTTTTTTTTAATGACGACCACCTTCGACTGACTGTCACGGATCAACGCCGCGATACTTACTTTTCCTGCTTGAGCATGAACAGTATCGATGTGAGGGCTTCCGCGTGATCGCGAAATTGGAGTTTCGGCAAAACAGGCAGTACGTATTCGATGGGAAAATCGTGAGCGAATATCAACTGCCAGAAACAATATTGCTCGAACGTTTCCCAATTTAAACTGGCAGTCAGTAGTGTCGTGAAAGACTCCTTCTTAAGCATCTTCAAGTGACCCTGCATTATTTCACATATCAGATCCTGCAATTGGCACGAGTCCACCGTCGACACGACCAAATGCAGAAGATTCGCGTTGCCCAATGCAACGTTTTGAAATCCGGTGAAGACGTCAGGTACCAAGTAGCACAGCATCAATATGTTGTCCTCGTGGCAAAGCTACGAATATCCCCATGGTATAATTGGTAACAGTTTTCTTTTCATTGCATCAATCGTGATTCAAATTTGCAGCAGCTTACCTTAAGATCTGACACCAGACACGCCTCCAACTTCTTCTCGCGCTGCCCGCAAAAGTCTTTATATACCGATGCTTTAACGTCGTTCAATTGTTTGCTGCAACAGACAGAAATACATTAGTAATATTATTAAATTCTTTTTTTTTTTTATTGTGCATTTCTTTGTTGGTGTGGACGTGTTTCTACCCTCCCCCCTCTCCCTCCCCCAGCCCCCAGATTTTCATTCCATATAGAATGATTTGCACATGCTATGAACCATGCGATGCTGGCGAGCGTGCGAGCCAACATAACCGAATCGGTCGACGAACCTGGGCTCTCCTTCTCGCTTCTCCTCTTCTCTGCCCCAGACTTTGAGGAAATACAGCAACAGATATCCTATCCTCGGTTGTATCGTCTGTATTTCAGCCAACAATCGGGCCAGGAGCTTTCTCCTGTTATCCTCCTCTTTGGAAAGCTGAAATTGGTTTCTGAACATGACGAATATCGGTGTACTTATACTGTCCGTCAGTGCCTCGTCGTTCATGTTCTCCGATGGAAATATCTGAGGGGTTATCTGCGTCGCGAGTATCGTCGAGATACACGACGCCAGGGAAGATATCATTTCGTGATCGATATCATCCTCTATAACCATCTGAACTATCCTCTCCATCGTTTGACACTTTCCCTCGTTATCCGTCTCGCTGTGCAAGCTCTCAACCGCCGCTTTGAGCTCCTCCGGCTCCAAGATGAGATTCAATTGCGACGTTATTTCATCCTTCTTCGCGACACAATTCGTCGCGTTTCTCTGCTCGTTTTTCAATTTAACCGTCGCAAGCGGCACGTCCTCCTCATCCTCTTCCTCATCCACTTTCGTTACTATCCTGAAATTTCGAGACAAATTGAACTCGTTAGACTTATGTATATACACATGAGGATGTTTTATATTTCATTAATAATTTTTCATGAAAATACCTGAGGGGCATCTCTTCCTCGTCGTCGCTGAATGCTGGTTCCGGCTCGTGATCCACGTGATTGTTCTCGACCGTCGAATTACCACTGTTCTCCAGCATGAGCCCCGGACCGAGATCCTTGTTGAGCTCCTCCATTTTACCTGAACATAGTACGGAAAACTTATTACTCACAGGTAATAGGAATAGCGTAGAAAGCAATTCGATTTCGCAAGCTTCTTTGGTAACCTCTCCCGTATGCATACAGAAAATACGATAAAATCGAAGCACAGCACCAGAGTTAAATCGAGCTGATCGATAAACAGCAAAAGGGCAGAACAATCGCGACAGAGCCTTGAACATTTTTACGGATCCACTCTAACTGTGGTTGAACCACCGTCGTCGAAGTATCATCGGACGCATAACGCTAATCAAAAGTTACCGGGATCCACGTTCGGCGGCAAGCAGAACTCTTTGAAGGTTTCACGAATTTTCGTTCGCAATTCCCGATCCAACTTCGGACTGTCGAAGAGCGGATAGAGACTCGGCAAAACTCGCTTCTCGAGGATCTGTCGAAGTGACGAGAATATGCCATTTCGTACTTTCTCCGTAAGAGCCGGATAGAAGTTTGGAATAATCTGCAATGGTAAAAAACAGAATTCGTTTAGTATCAATACCGAGCGAGAGAATTAACAAAATTATTGTAAAATAACTGTGTCCAACACGAACGTACTCTGCATAGAAAATCTAGGAGTGTGGCAGTGACTGCGGGATGCGATCTCATTGAGTTGTGCATTACAAGTATCGCCGGTTCGATATTCATAATGTTGTCTTTCTCGGGTTCGAAGAATAGCCAATCGTAGAAAAGCGCTAATTTAGCGTTACTGGCAGCGACGGTCGACGTGCAGGTTGTGAGGAGCCATCCGATAACAGCCCATCGGGGAATTATGTCCGAGCACAAAAGTTCGTTAGTCGGATGTATAACACCGACGATGAAGCGTATGAGATCGCATCTCAGCGATTGGGACTCGGGAGTAGCGAGATACTGTCTCTGAAACCAATCCTGATACCGTTTGTGATTTCCGAATCGAACCTGGCTCGTAAGAAAAACTAGCTTTCTCTCCATGTCGGGTGTGAGCCTCGACTGCAGAAACCTTCGCGAGGTTCTTGTCTGAAGCAGCTGAAGGACACTGGTGAAGCTTGGACACAGAGACTTTGGATTTAGCAAGAGATCCTTCCATAGACTTTCGAATTCTTGTATTCTCGCGACGTTCTGAAGCAACCGTACCAAATCCCTGCAAAAAAAAAAAATATATACATATATATACCTAACAAAGTACATGACCCTAAAGATATCTGCATGCGACTAAATTTCATCGAGTTATGAACGGCTGTATTATGCATCGCACAAATTTCGCTCAGGGAAGTTCACTGACAGAGTAAAATTCTTCAAGTGAACCTATTTTTTTCTTTTTGAAGAAGTGCAATTGACAGAGCCTTGACAATGATGAAATTTGATGTTATGCAAATATCTTGAGGATCATCAAAATACAATCGAGTGTCAATAAGTTCGGATCTCACCTGCCGATGACGAGACAGTCGACCATTCTCTCACGTATCAAGGAGACGAGAAACGTTATTTCCTTTTGTCGGAGTCCGGCCAATTGCGGCGCGCTGTGATCCTCTATGAGTCGCAAGTACGAGTAAACGATCGACGCAACGAGTAGCGGATTTTTGTCGAGCCATGGCCGATTCTCTTGAAATATATCGAGGAGTGCATCGACGAGGAAGAGATTTCTCGGGGTGGTGTCGCCGCCAGCCGCGTGCCTCAACAAACTCAGACAGAGACTATCGACGTTTGCCACGCTGGTCCTTATCATCTCTCTCAGAAGCCAGAGAAGTTGACCCCTCGCGACGTCGTTCAATCTGAGATATCTCTCGAGCACCAGCTGATTCAGATGCCCGAGTACAATGGCCAGGCCATCCCTCGTTATCAAGTTCAAATCCCTGTAGCTCTTTGCCGCATCGTGGGGATCGGTCAATATAGAAACTAGCAGACCGAGCGAAACCTCCTCGTGCGTCTTGTCCTTGCAGACAGCATTGTTCAGCGTGTCGTGAGCCTCTTTCTCCGACAGTCCTGCCGTCAGGTTTTGCAGCACTGTGTAGCAGCGCTCGAACTTCTGAAATAACATTCATCTATTATATATCGCTGGCCGATATACACCACGCTTGCCAACACTTTTCATAAGTGAAGTACGGCAGTAAAGAGCAAACAGGAGAAAAAGGAAAGCCATAGCTGGTTTTGTGTTATTTGTTAAGAAATCAAATCGTATATTAGTTTGTATTGTATCATGTTCGTACCATTGTAAAAAATAATGGTATTCTAATTAACATTTTTATTTACGGTTCTATTGGTCCTTCTGTTTTGTATCCAGTTTTCCACTACCGGTTATGCTTGTTTTGATTTTGTATCTCATAGCACGGTGTTCTCAGGGGCTCTGAGCCCCCTAAGAACATGTACCCATCTATGAGGTCATAACATTGAATGTTACAAAAGTCGTACGTACACATACTAACTATTCCTGTCAACAATACCAATATACGATCTTCCACAGATTGTACGACACTCATCGTAGTTTAGTACTTATTATTATTGTATCATTTAATTTTCAGCTCCGAATTAGGATTTAATGTAAACAGGTTGCAAATGAAGAATAAATTTATGGAAACAAATGGAACGAATGAAGAATAAATTTATTTAAAAAAACAAAAATTAAGAAATTAACTCCAAATTAATAGGAAAGAAAAAAGAATTGTTTTTCGATCGTTCGACGATCGAATAGTTTTTGAACTTACGAAGAAAAAATTACAAAAAATGGAATTCGTATTTGCCGCCTGAACGGGTGGCTCGCGAGCGGGTGGCGCCCCCCCCGAACCCGATGCGCGACCATCTCAACAATGGCCGACATCGCACTTGATACGTATCCAGCGAGTATTTCAAATATTTATGTTACCTCCTCCAAGTCGTCCTTGTTCTCGATGCAGGACGTATTAAGAAGTCGGGATGAGGGCGGTTTCGTCTGTTCCATCGCTGCGCCCGCAATTCCTACGTATTTAACGCTTGTACACGAGCCCTGTACTGAGCCCTCAGCCCTCAGCCCTGTGCCCCTGGCCGCTTGCCGTTTCGTCCGAGCATCGTGGATCGTCTCTGCCTGCTGCTGCCCGTCCGATCTCTCTCTGTCGCGGTCTCTCTAACTCTGTTTATTCCTCGCCTCGAGACCTCGACTCGAGAAACGTTCTGATGCGATTGCGCATTGATACAACCGCTGCCCCGTTGCTTCGTTCTCTCGCCTTGTGACGCTCGGTTCTCCCCACGAGGCCACCTTCCCGATCCCCCACTTAGTATTTACCAGCCAATAAACCGGCACCAGCCCGTATACACTCGCGATCATTCATAGCTGGTGGGGGCTGAAAAACGGGATCGCACAGCGAATAACCGAGTCACGCGCATGCGCGCTGTACAGAGCGTCACAGACTCGCCGAGTAATCGCAATGGCGCTGCGGCAGCTTCCCGCTACTCGTCGCTCCGAACGCACGGTAAATGCTCCGCTCTCTCCTCCGTCGCCTGCCTTTCTTAAAAATTTAATATTCGCCTCCTATTTTCCGGGCCTCTGTCTCTCCTCGGGAACTTCGGCGAACGAGGCGCTTTCTCAGGAGCCCCGGCGGACCCTGGTTTTACCTTGCCGTTCAGGTATTGTCCCTTTTGTACCTTCCGATCACTTTGTCTTTTCTTTATCCGCCGTTGCCACCACCACCGCCACCGCACCATTACCACGCGTGATCCGTGTGTACGTGCTGCGCTGTACGCAGGCACAGGATGTGCCCCTAACTTCTTGCGATACACGTCAACATAACCCCTATAAATGCAACACACTGTCGCGCGCTTACAAGTCTACTCTGTTATTGCTACAAAGGCTCCGTGTGTCTCTCTGTTATAAACTAAGCTTTTCTTGTACTTTCAGTGCTCGCGTTGGTCCCTCGATTTCCCTCTCCACCGCGCGGCTTCCTCTATCTTTCTGTCCTTTGCCTCTACTTCACTCTTTCTCTCCGTCTCTCTTTTATCTCCGTCCGTCGGTCATCTATGCATTAGCACTATTTCGTTACGTCGACGATCCCACGCCGCGTAAGCCTTGCGCGAAAACGGGTTGGTGAATACCACCCAGGACCTGTAGACCCCATTATGCCATTACGAGTTATGTCGTTTTGCCGACGGTTTCACCGACAATGATCCCCCCCCCCCCCCCCCCCCCTGTTAAGAAGCCCCGGTTTGACCTTCATTATCGAAGATACAAATGGTACAAAACTGGTCGGTTAAAGTTTCTGTGGAGTGCGTTCATTGCAAGAAAACTATAGAATCCTTGATAGCGAAGGAGCTCAGTCGATCTTGAGAGAAAGAGATACGCTTTCGAAGTCGAGAGCGTGACTCGCTCGTGCAACCGTACTCAACGACGGCTCTCGGTGAAGTGACTCCGCGCGTCCCCGACCTGCTCCGGTCTTCGGCGAAAACATCGTCTATAGTACCGTATACCATAGGTACGTATAAGTACATCCTCGGGCCGCTGTAATACGTAGTCACCACATAGATACGACGATGCCTGCTCCGGACGCATGCGCCATTTGCCTTTGCCCCCATGAATATTCGTTTTCGTCATGTGATTTCACGAATTATTTTTATCGTTACAAGTTTTTTTTTTACACATGACGTTGATATACAATGTAACGCGTTGTCGTCGCCGGACCGAGTGTCGAGGGACCGGAACACCCGTCTACAAGCACAACACGATCGGGTTACCGGCGATAACCGTGAGCCCGTAATACGATAGTACGCAGGGTCATTTATTGCTCGATTATCGGACACTTAGTTAACAATCGTCTACACGCTGGGTTTCGCGCCCACGCGCGACTCACATGCATACAGAGCTGTAGCTTTGTGCCATGTAATCGCCTGTTCTTTGATTCATCCGATGGTAAGAAGAAGCGTATTTTTTTTTTCCATTACGAACATCTCTTTCCTTGCGTTATTTTTCTTTAATGACGTAGTCAGATTGCGTCGACTTGTATACTGGATGGAGTAACGAATGCAGTAGGATGTGTAACAGATTAACTCCGTCGGCAATACAGATAGTGGGATCCTGAACGCATGTTACGCTACTGCTACGGTAACGCTAACTATACGGTAATGCGAATGTCAAACAGACTGACTCAGCTGGTGGGTGCAATGGCATGTCGCGTCGGGGGACACCGTCAGCCAAATTGACAAGTCGTCAATTTTGTACATTTCAAATCGAATTATATTGCAATTGAAACATCGATTTGTGACGTCACCCCGAGTCTTAACACATTCAGTTTTTAACCGAAAGTGACGGTAAGATATGATCTCCGCCAAAATGATATTCGCCAAAAAGTTACTAGATTATAGAAAACCATGAGGATGCTGCTTATACACGTTAGATGACGCCATCAGTGTACTTTAAAAGCGTCGAGCTGAATTGACGAGAACTTCTCCCTATCAAGCTATCCAGCTTGAACGGCAATTACGTTTTGCACGGTTTCCTACGAAAATTGTGATTTCCCAACCGGAAGTGACGTTTCCCCTAGATTCGGTTTAAAATCTGTTTTTCACCGGACTTAATGACATAGAGAAAAAAATCAATTTTTTTCTCTCGAGAAAAGTAAAAAAAAAACAACTCTCTTTAAGAATGAATCTTTCGATGGTAATCAACAACAACAACAACAACAACAAATTTGCCAAGTGACGTAGTAAGTTTATTCGGGGTTAAAAATCTCGGGGTACTATTATTATAATAATAGTACGTATCTTTAGAGTATAGTAATACTACTGTACGACAGTTTTCCCATGGATTGCCTTTAATTTGATTGCGCGATGTTCGCGATTTTCTTTTTAGGACTGTTTGCATTGATCGATCTGTGGCCCCAAACTAATTGTTGCAGTCTCGTACAACGTACATTGTTGCATGACATGGTCACGAATGGGCTACGCTATTACCGGAGATCAGATATGATGAAAAGAACGAACGTGAGCAGAGTGTGCAATAATGTGAGAATAGAGCAAATTGCTACAGCATACTCGATCGAGTATTACAAAATCACTCCGACACGTAACAAAAAAAGCTTTCAAATACATTTGATCAGGGACAAGAGCCCAAATGAAAATTGTAAATTCGATGCATTCGAAAGTGTCGTTTGTTCGTTGGCCAGTCGACCGTCTTTTCGTTTTTGCATCTATGGCATTGTATGATAAGAGTTAAAAATCATGGGGGAATCAAGTTGAAAGGTCAATTAAGTCAAAATATATCACGAAGACGATGCATATTGAGTAAAAGATATTTCAACGACGAGTGGTTGTTGTTATCGTATGACAAAAAAGTACGATGTTACGTTTTCGAACGTCTCAAATATAGCTTAAGGCCTTTACGACACCGTGACCAACGTAAAAACGATACATTTTTGGAATTGATTCCAAAATTTTGGTAATCCAACACTCCGCTCCTCGAACGGTAAAATTTCAAAGAGTCACGCCGTGAATTCGTGCGCCAATGATGATTCGCAAGTGCCGGGATTGTCACGCTTCGTGGGCTACGTTTTTCCCTTCTTAAAACGCTGTCTCGCCTGAGCCTTGCTGTACTTTGGATGTTTGTCCTTGTCGCCGGTCTTATCGGTCTCGGTAGCGTTCTCATTGCCCTTGACGCCGGTTCCTGCCTCGTGAAGGTCGATCGGTGGATCGAGAAGGGACTTTCGTTGACATTTAACGAAATATCGAAAACCTTTGGCAATTGCGAAACCGAGCATCGCTATCGACATCGTTAGCAGCGCCATCAGCAGCGGGTGCTACGATGAAAACCGAAACAACGATATTAAAATTAACGCCGACCGTTTGTCGATCGCGATTACGGCTTACCGTCAAAGTTGGCTTGTTCGTGAAAACATAATCCGCTATGACAACTATAACCCCGAGAATAATACCGACACCGGCCCCGAGCCAGGGTATCTGTTGATCGGCTGAAAGAATCAATACACGTTTAATAAAAATAAGAAATGACCTTGGTATCAGTTTGACTTGTGTTTGAAATTTCGTATCGACATTTTTTTTTCTTTTATTTTCTTCCCAGTCTTTGGACTATTCAGAACATGTTTCATGAAAAATCTCAGACATTTTTTTTTCTTTTGCTTCCTCATAGAGGAAGCTTTGTGATGGTGAAAAAAAAAAATTTTCGAGATTTTAATGAAAACGTGTTCAGAATGTTCCAAAACATCGAAAAAT
>JAPYZC010004509.1:0-10228 GCA_030522665.1 Ichneumoninae sp. A BG-2022a | reverse complement strand
AAAAAAAAAGTTTTGTTGCCGGGTAATTTGTTAACCAATTAATTTTTTGATGAATTTCTTAATAACATTTTGCAATTATTATTATGCAAAATTAATCTTTCCAGTACCTTTAGGATACATGATTTTTTTTCAGCTTTTTACACCATCAAGAAGTACTTACAATTTTCTCTTATTGTTGTCGAACTTATGCGAAGTTCGAAGTTAAATAAATAAATAATAATGCAACAAATTTCTTTACATTTTTTATTATTATTGGATCAGTTTTTTCGGGACTATTGGAACGATATCGTATTTTTGAACATTTCACACGTTAAAGTGGTACTTCATTAATTGATAAATTTATGTGACAGTTATCGTTATTCATTGAATACAATTATCATAAACCCGACATAATTTTACAAACAAATAACACGTATTCCGTATATTCGTGAAACTGTTAGCAAATAGTATCATTCGCGTGCTCACAATAACGTATTCATTTATACTACGGAGCGAAAAGAATATGAAAAATTATAATTTTGTTTTTCTCATTTAATATTTATAAATTGTTTTGTTGATCACTTGGTAAGCTTGTATGATGATGCGTAGGTACACTCGTGATTGTCGATGGCAATGGCGACGACAATTTCGTTGTACATATTTTTATCTCGAAAGATTCTGGCGTAATGCGGGTATTTTTTGCGATATACATTTCCAAATGGTTTTAAAATACTGTGAGAGATTATATCCGCTCGCACCCCGATCGTTGCCGGAAAATCTATACGATTTATTAATTTTTTTTCCCTACAGAGTCACGCCGCATTAGGACTGTAAATTCAGCTCGAATAACAAATGGTTTACAGATCAATTGTAGATTCACATGTATATACATTGGTTTATGATGACTGCGAGCTACATTGGGGATTGAACTCTTTTGTGCATGAAATCGGCGAGGGTTCGTATACGAATCGTTCGCAAAAGAGCGTCGGCCATGTAACACGTGGACAATCAATATTGCAACACTTTTTTGGATACTCGCCAGCGAAACTACCAGAGGCAGAGGCAACTGTTACTCGTTCCACGCTTCTTTAATCTTCGTAAAAGCTTCGTTTATATTTATACGTTACTCACTCTCGTAACTCGTATTTCCTATTTACTTCTTCATTCGTTGTTGTCCAGCAGCCCCAAACTTCACATTATATAGTGTTTTTAAAAAATAGTGACCAATCTCATCTCACTTCGCGATCAGTTTGATCAAACAGTTTTGTTGACCAAATTGTTGCAAGGACCCCCATTTCATTTATTAATGAATATCGTGAAACGATATTCATTAATAAACAGTTCAGATACTACTTTTTTCATCATCTAGTTTATTTTGTGACATTAGAACTCTTGTAATGTACGACTGTTCGATAGATTGAGACATTTAGTCGTCCGAATATTAGACACATGTCGGAAACCAGGATCCAATGGCTTATTCATTTTCTTGTATGTTTGGTAAAAATTACTAAATATATTGGCAAGTAATTAAATAATGACTGTTTGATTCTGAAAGTGCTATGAACCGTCCGATTATTGGTCCTTTTTTACACAACGTTGTGCGACATTTCCTTCATAAAACTTGCAGCACGGTACGGTATTATCGATCCACTTTTGCATAATTTGTCGGACAAACCCTTTGCAATTAACGTTCCACTTTTTTCGAATCAACGTGGCTCTACTGGAATTTCATTATTAACTCTGTTAATACAGAGCAAATTTTGAAAATTGAATACCCTCTCAATTAGCTACGTTATTCCGGGCGCGAGTATTACACAACGACATAGATTGTAATTACTATGAATATACGACTAAGATAAATCTGAAATATCTGAATGCGTTCTAATGCTTCTCTTCAAAGAGATTTGCTTCCTTTCATAATTTCGGAATGCAGGATAATGTATACTATATACATATTGTTACGTTCTCGTGGAATAAGCGGATATTATTAAGTTCAATCGCAGCTAACTATCTCGAGCACGAACTGTTAAACTGTCTGAAAGTCAGATCAAGACTGTTGTCCATCTGATCAATCGATAATCTGTCCGTGTCTCGTTTGCAATACCGAACCATTCCGGTCATCTATGCATTATCGTGTGTCTCGGTCAATCCTCATATCTACATTCTTTACAATATATTGACTCCCAAAAAACAAAAAGGCTCCCTGGTTAAAGCATACGGGTTACGCCCTTTTATTTCTTAGCAGTTGATATTTTTTTAATGTCAATAAGTAGGACATCAATGTTGTGCAACGGTGTCTTTTATCACGTCAATACTTACACCTCGTCGCCACTCTATTCCCGGGATGTAACGCGATTCTTTCTCACCTCTTCTCGATGGCGTCATTCGAGCGTAAAACGGAAATTATCCGCGTCGATTGGTTGATAGAATACTCTAAGCGAGCGCAAGAGTATCGCCAAGCTTTTGTTTTCCTCTCGAGCCATTTCATCATCATCATCATCATCATCATCATCATCATCATCCCCCTCTCTGTTGTACGCCTGTTGAACTCGATAAATCGATCAACGTAAAGCCTTTGGGGTTGTTATAATCTGATAATCGAACATGTCTCCAAACCTTTTGAGAACAAGAAAACATCGATTACAGAGTTAAAAAAAGAGAAGAATGCCTCGGGATATCATTCATTTATTTATTTTTTCATTCTGCGGGATCAACGCAGGTATTCGTTACATACTACATCGAGAACCTCACTCGAGGATAAATTTTTTTTTTCATTCCTTCTATTTTGTTTTGTAATTAGTGAAGACGCACGTTATCGACATAAACTCATACGCAGATTTACAATGCAATTGTAACGTGTCTAATGATATTTACCCGTTTCCATCTCTCGGTTCCGCACTCGAGGACAAATTTTTGGTAATTCCTTTATCCGCGTGTGCGCATATACTGCACAAGTCATTTCTATCTCTTCACCACACATGTCAGTTACATTGAGCGATACATTTTTTTTTTTGCAAAACGACAGGGTATAAAATTTCGCTAGGTTGATAATTCTGACGTGAATGAGAGATATACATCCACTCAGACACCGCTCA
Source organism: Ichneumoninae sp. A BG-2022a (assembly GCA_030522665.1). Lineage (NCBI taxonomy): Eukaryota > Metazoa > Arthropoda > Insecta > Hymenoptera > Ichneumonidae > Ichneumoninae sp. A BG-2022a. Next base: position 7,154 of record JAPYZC010004509.1, on the reverse strand, counting down.
TTCACTAATGCCCGGAATGCCGAGAGAATATACGCGCTTATGTACGCGGAACGAGTGAGAAGATTATTAATAATTTGACGGCACATTGTGTTGCGTGACAGGAACATGACTAGGTTTGCGTCTCCCTCCTTTCTTCCCCATAGTAATCGCTGGCGAGGCTTCCTCCGCGGATTCTCGACGTTTGCTATTTCCGATAGGAACTTATCTACAGCATCGCTGGAACAACCTGACTCAGATATGCACAGCTATAATTTTGCCAATCGAACCCCATTCGACGGTGCTCCCTTCGTTGGTACAAGTCTATCCGATTCTATTCTCGTCTTGGCTGATTAAAATTCAATGGTTCTTCTCATCAAGCCCAGTTCCCTCCCTCATGAATCTCGGCAACACGCCACGGCGAAGTTTGACTGACGCAGCAATTAAAGAGTTTAACTGATGCATCATTCGGGAGAAACTGTTGGTTATTACAATATTGTACTTGAATGCCATGCGTCACTTGTAAATTGTATAATTATAGCTAAATTAGGAACGATGACACGATTGGTCTAAAGACAATAATCTTGGGGCTCAACGTTGTACAACGAAACGACTATTCACGAGAATGTTTGGGTGCGTGTAATACAGCTCATTAGAAAGATTCCTGTGAAAGACTCGACGACCGATCTACCTACTTGCTATATAGTATGAGATGTAAGCGGACAGGCGGCGAGGGTCCGTGGGGTGGAACAATTAACTAGCTCCATTGTTATGGGTCTGCAGACCAATAACAATCGAGCTAGTTAATTGTATGTAAGACCATGGTTGTCCATCTCGATTCGGTGCGACAAGTTGCTGGATAAAATAACAATATCTTGCAAACAATTTCACCGTCAATATTTTTGTTATTACGGTCAAACAACAGAGTCGTACCGGCTGGTACCGAGTGTTTCTCTTCGATCCGAAAAATAAGTATAACAAGTATATGACACTGAACTTTCCATGTTTCGTTGGTTTCCAGCTCCGTGCAGCTGGAGTATAGCAGCTCATCCTGCTTTACCCTTTCGTTCATGACATCGTGTAGCGAATACACGATAGGAGAGAGTCACGCGACTCCGACAACGCGGCAAAGGACGACACGCAAACCTATTTCAATGGTAATAAGCTCGCTCCCTCTCCGTCCTCGTCGGAGCCGCTCGCGAGCAATCATTGAATATGCCAAATTTGTATATGCCCCATACATACATCTGCGTATCTCTGCGGCGGTCCTACCGCAGCGACGACGACGTGTCAATCAATTAGCAAGAGTGAACGTACCGGCGAGGGAGCGAGATACGAGACTTTGCGCACATTGAGATGCGTCGGGCGAGCGCACGCACAGGATCCTAGGCGCCAGCTATCGCACTCTCAATTCGACGTAGGGTCCATGGACGGGCTACACCCGACACGTATTCTAATCAGCCTGGACAACATTTGGCTCCGACCTTTTTTGGCTCATTGCCGACTGAGTAATGTTTTTACATGTTTTTGTCTCTTACCCAAAGTTGTCCCTTCTACGCAACCAAGCGACAAGGAGATTTCGGGGCAATGATAATGATATTAATTGTCAGGCTCGGCGAGATATAGAAACGACGAGAGGGCTCATAGCGCCGAGAGGATGGAAGACAGATTAGCACACGGGCGCGTGCGCGTGCGCGTTCGTGCGTGTGCGCGCGCGCGTTTCATCCGACACAATCGACAAATGGAGTACATTGTACTTCGTACCACTTCGCCCCCACATATACAATTCCCGTCCCTTTAACTCACTCGCTCCGATCCGCACCACAGAGGAAAACTTGCGAGTGCTGATGGTTCGGTGCTCCGGTCGCGACGCTAATTAAGCGGGCCCCAGTGCGAGCTTTCAGACTCTCGTGCGGAGGCCAACAACACCACGACAACATCGTCACGACGACTGTTTCCGGATACCCACTATTCTCCTTCATTCTTTGCCCTGCGAGAAACGCCGCGCCAATCTTGAACTAATCCCTTCGTCGTCAACTTGGCCGGATTCACGATTTGTGTGCCCGCTCCTCATTAAATTACGCAAAGTTAGGGTTAAGGCAATAAGTACAATTACTCGATTCTCGGAGCTAACTATTTAAAAACAACAAGTCAGATACCCCCCATCTACTCGGTTAGAGAGGGGGTTTCTTTTATTACGAGGCAACTGTCTACATCCGAGATACATACGCCGAAAAAAAAATTACATAGTAAAAGCAACAATACTGATTTTTTAACATAAAAAATAGTTTTATGGTAAATTATATTTTATAGTTTCGACAATGACAAACAATCATGGTTGCAACCATAATTATAGTTTAACCAATTGAATGTATACTATCAGAAACTATTTATATAGACGTTCCTCCTGAGAACTATTCGTTGTAGTCAGTAATACGATTCTGTTTCTTAGTGTATTAAACCAAATTAGTTTTCGTTTAACTTCGACGATCCGTACGTACGGGTGATACACGTGTCCGAAGTTTCCGATGGACTAACCGCAGTGAAGACGTACTCGTGCCTGCACTCCGATTCGTTCAGATTTTTCATTCGGGAACAACATTCTCGTTACTATTCTTTTGCTTCTCTCCTTTTTTTTGAATAAGCAAAATGTACTGGATTCTTCGTAGACCGCTATAATACAATTGAGAGAAAATACCATCGCAAGATAATATAGCAAGAATATATATATAGCAAGATATATATTAACGAACGAACGAAAATGTTTTCTCTATAGGTTATTTTTCTTTTTTTAATCAGCGCATTGTAAAAATTCTCAACAATGAAACCCACAACGTCTGCCTTTGGCCAATTTCCTTTCGCCATAACTGTGCGACGATAGCTACACTCCGGTAATCTACAATGCTTTGATTTCTTTTCTTTCCCTCTATATTACTCGTTCTCATAGCGTTGAGAATAAAAAGTAGTTTTTCCCGAGCATTCCCGACTCCCGCCTGTCCGCACGCTTGTCTGTCGGTCGGAGAATGCCGACGATTGACTCTGCATGGAGTCGGGGATAAAAAAGAAAGAAAAAAAAATAGGAAAATTAATTAACGTCACAAACGAATAACAGGAATGCCATGTTCAGTAGCTTCTCCGTTGTCGTTCTCATTCTGCTCGCTCGATATCCTTTTTCCATTCTTATATATGGAATAATGAATTTATTTATTAATTTTTTGTTCGTTGTACAACAAGAGTAGCTGCGCTTTTCGTGCCGTTCGTTATTGCGTTTTCACTTATAAAACGTTCTGTCTGTGCGGGGGATAAGAGGGAACGGAGTGAGATCGAGAGTGTGAGAGGCCTTATTATAATACGCCAGTCCGCACCGGTCCTGACGTTGCCAACCCCTACCTGCTTTCGCCGTTAGAGTTATACGAACGACGTGAGGTAAGCGCGCGCGTGCCGTGTCGCACAGAAGAGCCGAGCGTAGCGGAACACAGCACAGCACAGGACACTCAAGTCTGGCGAAACTGCAGTGAGCGACCGCTGCAGTTGCATCGCGAGTTCTGTGAGATCGTGGCTCTCGCGCGGCAGCGACGACGACAAATTCCATGTATAAAACTCTGTGCCGTCCGCTGTTCCGGTGAAAGAGTGGTTCGTGCACTCGGGTCGATAGACTTGTCGTGCCTGATCTCGGACCTCATCCACTACGGCCTGCACACAGTAGACCCTCTCTTCGCAACAATCAACAAATGGAGAGATATAATGTCCGAATTCCTATTGTTAATATGGTTTCGTCGAGTTGTTATTGTTGGGGTAAAAGTGGTGAATATGGCCCACCTCGATTAACACGTAAATCAATGATATATGGACTGGGCCATATTCCCCACTTTTACGCTATAGGGGAGACCGGGGCAAAACGGGGAAGCTAAGAAATACAACCCTTTACAACGAGGCCAAAACTATAGATACATTGTTTCTTACACTAAAATTGTATTAGCACCGGTTTTATAAGGATATTAAAAAAAAATGTTCTGGCGCAAAATGGGGTTCTCTTCGATCTGACTCGCGGCAACTTTTGCCAGCTTTTGTCATACCAAGCTGTATAATTCCGAGAACTGTAATTATTAAGGAAAAATACGTGAATTATACGTTCACTTTTTCATATATTCTTTTGTATCATGAGGGTGATCATTTTTTATTACTTTAGGGTAGAACGGGGCAAAACAGGGTTTTGGGGAAAAGGTAATTTTCCAATAATTTTTGAATGCCCAAATTCGCCCTATCGGATACATCGGGCTTTTCTGCCCAGTTTTGCCACCGTGTCCGATCCAAAAATGATTGGAAAATTTAGTTTTGCCCAAAAACCCCGTTTTGCCCCGTTGCCCCATTTTGCCCCGCTCTCCCCTACAACATTAAAAATGTCATCCACGATAAAAGGAGCTTTCCCATTAAAGTGGATAGCTTTTCTTAGGCGATAAACGGGGGCGAATCCCGACCATGTCTCTCTTTGCCACTTGTCAACCTGGCGAACAATATTGCCAATCGGATATAAAGTTACTGTCAGGGACGCTCCGTGTGTAGATACAGGTATAGGCGAATAATCGCGAGCATGAGGAAAATTCGATTATAACTTTTTTGAAATTTATTTTTAATCACTTTTCCTTCAACGTGCTCGCAAACTCGATGTATAAATTTCCTCGGTTATAAATTCCAAACTTGATATATTTATATACACCATGTGTATATACCGTGGGTAAGGGGGCAGTCTAGATAGACAGGTACATGTGCACGACGTGCGCAACGTGCGCAACATGTACACGAAATGCTTCAGTGTCAAAACTATGCCGCGAAACCCGATAGTCCCACGATCCCTTATTAACGTCGTAATTTGATCAACGATTAAATTTCAGTTCAATTTGTAATTCGATCGTTGACCACGTCGCTGTTGACTTGCCGGGTGGAGTCAACAGCAACGTGGCCAAACTTCGAACGAGACATACTCGACTAATTCAAATTTTCTCTCTCCTCTCATTGATCCCCCACTCTTTGTCAACCTACCCACTTTTTATTACCTCACACTGAGAAAAAACTTACATAGATAGATAGATAGATAGATAGATAGATAGATTCGTTTATATCGTTTATTCGTTTAGTAAATGGTTCCCATTTTACAGTTACGACAATAACCAAAAATTATAGTTGAAACTATAATTGTAGTTTAATAAATTGAATACATACTATCACAAACTATCTATATAGACGTCCCCCCTGGGAACTATTCGTTATAGTAGGAAATACCAACCATTTTCTCAGTGCAGGGGGACGTCTACATTTTACAGTTACGACAATGACCAAAAATGACAGTTGTAACGATATTTATAGTTTAATAAATTGAATATATACTATCACAAACTATCTATATAGACGTCCCCCCTGGGAACTTTTCGTTATAGTAGGAAAAACCATCCATTTTCTCAGTGCAGGGGAGAAGTCTACATTTTACAGTTACGACAATGACCAAAAATTATAGTTGTAACTATAATTGTAGTTTAATAAATTGAATATATACTATCACAAACTATCTATATAGACGTCCCCCCTGGGAACTTTTCGTTATAGTAGGAAATACCATCCTTTTTCTCAGTGCAGGTTGCCGAAAAAAATGAAATAGATTCGATTAGGCAACTTGTCCTCGGTTTACCCGAATGACTTTTGGCCCTACCGAGCCTTAATTTCTCTCTCTCATTCGTAGAAACGAGATGGAAGAAGGAGAAGAGAAAAGTGAAGAGAAATAATCGGAATCCCCGGCAGAGAGACGGAGAGAGGAAGAGAACCACGCTGCGGCGTGTTATTGATCGACCCCTCCGGCTGTTCTCTCCGGCTTCGTCTCCGTCCTCCATGCTCTCTCCGCTATGTATACATATACCGGATAACCTCAGCTATATCTCTGTAGTGGTATACCCATAGAGCAGTCGGGGGTTGATGGCATCGGGGGGATGAAAGAGGGGTGGAAGTACCACCGCCACGGCACTCAGTGATGGCCCTTAGGGCAATGCAACCCTGGGTCCACACAGCATTGAGCCGTTGCCCTGCCTGGCTCGTTTTGCGAATACTCCATCGACCGAATTGTTCCAATCCAATTTGAGAATCGAAGACGATAATTTCGTGTCGGGAATCACCGGGAGATGGAGAAATCCAAAAGCAAATATAGACAGTGCTCACCCGATTCTGCATTCGACATTGTAGGCTACAGATGTAGGGTACAGTGGGCGAATAACGGCGGGATTAAAATATAATCATTTTGAACAATCCTGCACTGAGAAAAAAAGATTGGTTTGATTAACCAAAAGTCGCGGTGACATAGGGTAGAGCGGGGCAAAATGGGGCAATGGGGCAAAACGGGGTTTTTGGGCAAAACGTCATTTTCCAATAATTTTTGGATGCCCCAATTCGCCCCATCGGATACATCAGGCTTTTCTGCCCAGTTTTGCCACCTTGTCCGATCCAAAAATGATTGGAAAATTTAGTTTTGCCCAAAAACCCGGTTTTGCCCCGATGCCCCATTTTGCCCCGCTCTCCCATACGTTCAAAGTCGTTATTTGTTTGATACGAATAAAGCATTGTTTTGTTAAACAATTATTTGCTTAAATTTATTCAAAATTTGTCGATTGAAACAAACATATTTGTTGTACCAAGAAAATACACCTTTGAACGTATGTCGCCGCGCATTGGCTTAGACCAACCATTTCTTTTTCTCAGTGTGAAATAATGCCGAAGTTGTACTCCTTAAGGAGGGAGTCTCGCTGCGCGCTGACTTCGCATACAATAAGAGACAACAATAAGAGAAAATTGCAAGTACTTCTTGATGGTATAAAAATCTGAAAAATCGACAACAATAAGAGAAAATTGCAAGTACTTCTTGATGGTATAAAAATCTGAAAAAAATCATGTATAGTAAAGGTACTGAGAAGATTAATTTTGCATAATAATAATTGCATAATGTTATTAACAAATTCAACAAAAAATTAATTGGTTAACAAATGACCTGGCAACAAAACTTTTTTTTATGAAAATGATTCGTTTATTTTTCTGAATATGTATGAATTTTTTCAGATTTTTAAGTAATCGTTGATTTTTTATTTTTTTTATAGAACAAAAATCATCGATTACTTAAAAATCTGAAAAAATTCATACGT